>NMRB01000180.1:375241-456886 GCA_002633025.1 Notospermus geniculatus | reverse complement strand
AAATACAATACTCGTGCAATATAGTCAATGTAGATTGAGCGAACTAGAACAAGTGCACAATAGCACGGTCGATGAATAAACAGTGCTGCACGACAACACAGCCCATCAATATCATGATATCCCACTTCCTTTTCACATCGCGCGCAATCGGCATAATAGGTACTGACCTGGTGTAGGCAACACGAAGGACATGATTCTGAGGATAAAATGCCTAAGGGAGGGAACTCTGCCGACAACGAACGAGTCAGAGAGGAGTCAAACGTGAGCAAAAATGATTCCAAATCCAAGCATAGACGAAAATCCAAGCAGGACGATAGGTTCAGTGACGAACGCAACTTCGCCGAATACACGAGTCTCCATGGCGTGATACGTGCTGCGAATGTCAGGCCTTGGTATGGAAAGGCGTTTTGGACCCTTGCTTGCATTGCGGCTTGGACTGCGTTGGTGGTGCAACTGGCCGATTTGATATCAACGTACATGTCACATAAGACCACGACATCAATGGAGATCGTCCAAGTAGGTACCGCGGTATAGGTTTTCCTCATCCCAATATTATTAATCTTGCCTAAATTGAACTCCTCTTTGGCAAAGCTGGAAATTAGATCTGCACTGAAGTGCATGGTGTGGGGCCAACACCATATCAATATTCAGGAAGTAGAAATAGGCCTAGTCACCGACATTGTGTAAGCTATAATTGTGTTGTAACTGTGTTGACCTACTTCACTCTTTCAAAAGGTGAGGTGCGCGGGGAGGTGCGTTCAAAAGCGATGTCGGTTTTGGCGAGCATCGCCGGTGAGAAGATTCCACGCATCGTCGTCCAGCGCACACCTGGCGTCAACAGCCGACTTTGCTCTCGGTGGCGAGCAGATCGCTTGCGATAATCCCCTGGTGTGCTGCTGGCTAGGCCGGGTGCACACTGTACAGATATGACGGCGTTGTTCTTCGGCGCTCTGGCACATCTAATGTGTGGGTTTCTTTCATCTTCAGCCGCTAAGTGGACTTGAGTTTCCTGCTGTGACAGTCTGCGGCTTCAACAGAATCAACAGAACGGCTCTAGAAAAAGGTAAGTCTAGCCTTTCATAAAAATATGTTCGATTGTCGTTTTAAAAGTCCTTTTTTTCGTACGCGAAACCACCAGAGCCAAAACGGTACGATCGATCGCCCAATTGCTTATGGTACAGCGCTGGTCCCCGTCCCCCCCCCATTACAAGAATCCTCCTTCCATAACAGCAATCCTCCTTTTTTCTCTTTATTTTGCAGACCTGCACATACCATTCAACGACACCGAACTTTTGGATTACCTTCTAAATAGTTTCACCAATTATAATTTAAACTTACGGAATTATACCGCAAAAACCGTGAAAAGGATACACCAGAAATATACCAAGTATTCAGGAAAGTCGTGGAATTTTTCAGAATTCTTAGACATAGCGAGTAGAAAGAATGAAAAATCTTTCATTGACGGCTGCTTGTACTTTCCTAATAATGATGTGATGAGATTGGATTGTTCCGGCGCTCTTCTTCATAGCTATACCACTTCCGGCAGCTGCTTCACGTTCAACAACTTGGGTAGTCACTTCAAGGCTGACAATGTTAAGAGGACTGGCGCATTTACTGGTTTGATGATGGAAATAAAGCTAAATTCCGATGAAAATACAGGTTGGTATGAGACCTCTAGCCTGAAATCTCTCGTCCAATAAAATAGTCGCGAGGTTTCGACATTTCGTGACCTCATCATTGTTTTGTCCCCACGCGACCTGATTTTGCTCATCCGTAGAACCGGGGCGTTGGGAAACCGCTGTGAAATTTTTTTCTCCTCTCCATTCTAGTAACAATAAATAGCGATTATCCGGACACAGTAGACGGAGTGAAGTTCCTCGTTCACCCAAGATATATGCCTCCCCAACATATTGAGGACAATGGTGACCTGATCCGACCCGGATCTTACGTGTCTATTGGCATGACAATCCAGAAGGTCAGAAATCATTCATTTTGCTCTGATATTGCTGGTAAAGCGGAAAGAATTGTTCAGTTCGAAATATTGGCGTCATATTCACAGTGACATGTGCAGTTCCATCCTGACGAAATCGTGTGGAATTGGTTAATATTAAAAATAGTTTATTTGTCCCCGGTTCAGACGACTATATTTTTTTCATAAAATAATCTTTAAAAGAAAAATATTAGGACATGTTCTACAAAAATTTTCTTTTAAAAGAAACTTTTATAAAGTTCCCGGTACAGACGGTAAAAGATTGTTACTTTTAAAAGAAAGTTTTATCGTCTGTACCGGGCATGTAGTCTCGCTCTATCAAATCCTGCATTGTTACTCTGCAACATCGGAATCATTAAACAATTTTAGCTCGTTATTATACAAATATAAACTGTTCTTCATCCAATAAAAATCCATATTGGACGACCTGCCTAGCAACTAAAATAGGCCTATGCCTGATTGGCTAAAACAAGGAGGGCTGTCCGATACGAGGTTTTAGGATCCGATATGAGGATTGAGGATCCGATACGATGTGACATCCTATGATCACATGATGCAATCTGCTGCACATGATTGGCCAAAAACATTTGAGTGCATAATATTGGCCAATGGAGGTCTTTCGAGAAACGAATGGCCACCAGTCGATTTCAGGTTGCCACATTTTTCGAATCCTTTGGTACCCCAAAAAAGATTTTGGCCCGTATTCCAGAAGCCTCCTCAACTGTAAGGTCCACTTTAAACTTTTGTATTCTACCCTGCAAACCAAGGTACAAAAAGCACAAAATTGACACACTAAATGATAATAAACAAGAAGTCAATCTCCAGAATTCAATATTGGCCAATTTTTGAATTCTACCCTGCAAACAATAGCTAAAGCAATGTAAAGGTAAACCTTAGAGTTAATAGAATACGGCCCTTTGTACCGTACCGAAGGTGTTTCTTTCCCTTGCAGTACTTCCGAGAGATGCGTCCGTGGGGTTTGTGCGAATCATCAGATGACCTCAAAGAGGATTCTCCTGATTATTCCCCTGAGGCATGCGACTTAAAATGTAAAGTCTTGTTGATTAGGAAATCTTGTAACTGCCATCCCTTCACCATGAGTCACGAACATGATGGTACGTATGTACAATCATGTAGTAGGCCTATTCGTCATTTTTTCCGCTGATGTGTTCGACGATTCACAGCACATCATTGTACTGCAGAGGGATTCTTTAAGTTGGCCCACTGATAATCGGAGCTGTATTAGCTGCATTTACCGGACACCCGGAATGCGCAATGTGGAATGCGGAAGCAGTATATGCTATGCATTTTCGCATACACTGTACAACATATCGCTTCCGCATCCCGTATACCGCATTCCGGATGTCTGGTAAACGCAGCTTTATTCTGATCCCGTAAATCCGTTTTAATGATCCCGACAGTTAATAAACTGTAAGTGAGTGAAAATCAACGGTTTAACTGACATGGGACCCAGACCAACGTTCCTGTAGGGACAACAACACCTGCTACCTGTTACCGGCCGCAATCTCCGCCCTCTTGTCACCGAATTTAGTAACGAGCTGATTCCTCTCTTGTCAATACAGTGACTTCCCAACCATTTGCTTTTTAAGGGATGAGAGCATGTGAAATGTGGGACGTGATTAACTGCACCACCATTGTTAGTATGCTGTACGACTACTCACCATCCGATGTGAAAGCTTCGCTTTGCGAGCGACCGGTTTGCAAGAACGCCTGTCGAACCAACGATTACAGCCTTAGTGTCAGTTCTGCTGATTACCCGACCTCAGGTTTTAGAGATCTGCTCGAAAAACAAACCCGGGTATCGTCCAAAGGGTGAGTAAGATATCAACTGATCAGATGACCGATCAGTAAGTTCGTTGGTTTTCGGTAGAAGTGTTCATCAGAGATGGATCAAGCTCCGAACCACAGCCTGGCGCGGTGTGCAGGTCGATGAACAAGTCAAAGATACGGACTGGAGATATTATGTACGAAGATGTAAAGCACAATATTACTGGCCTTTCAATGTTTTTTTATCATGATATCAAGTGCTTAATCGTCTTCATCATCCACAAATGCCACAGCGAAATTCGCCAGCTCCGTTCAACTAAGAAATGTCGGCAAGCCTGTCGTGCGGAAGTGGGGAATGAACGTTAGCGAGGTTGCGCGCCTTTCCGACTCCGACTCCGACTTCAACTACGAGAATGAACTGTAGTGCGCTGTGGACATCCTTGATAAAAACGATTTGATAGACGTTTTCATTTCGTCAAACACCATAAATTGAAGGCAGAAAAATTTGGCCCTATAAATGGGAAGTGCGGGTAAATAATGAATATTGAAGTCGTTGAAGTCGTAGGCCTAGTCGTTACGACTTGAAACACGACTATAGTATTTGCGATTTACGTGCACTTCCGATTACGAGTCAAAATTATTCTGCCACCATGTTATGGCATTTTACGATTTGCAAACGTATATCAAATCGTTTTTATCGCGGATGTCTACAGCGGACTGCAATCCATTCTGGTAGTTGAAGTCGGAGTCGGGAAGATGCGCAACCTCTCTAATATTTGGGACAGAGCAGGTTGTGCAGGCATCCACTGAGCTCCTTCGTTAAAGTCTATACTTAAATGTAGGCATTTGGAGTGATTTTCTGGATTTGAAGACGAATCACCTGATATTAAGTTAGGCGAAGACGGAGCGCAGCGGATCACATGTGGCGAAGTTGAGCTCTATCAATTACCAATTCAATACCATTTTTGTATGATTTATTCCCGACAGCTGGTGTTACGCAAAGGCAACCCATTTCTCGTTTTCTAGGGTGTCCAGAATTGTCATAGATATTCATTTCTCGCGTCTAACCGTCAAGGAATACAGAGAACACAAGGCGACCACCGTCGTTGAGCTCTTAAGTAAGTTAACAATAAATGAGGTTTAGCACCTTTCTGACTCCGACTCCGGCTTCAACTACATTCCAGAATGAATTGCAGTCAACTGTAGACATCCTTGACAAAAACGATTTGATAGACGTTTGCAAATCGTAAAATGCCATAACTTTGTGGTAGAATAATTTTGACTCGTCGGAAGTGCACGTAAATCGCAATATTGTAGTCGTGTTTCAAGTCGTAACGACTAGGATTACTGACTTCAATATTCATTATTTATCCGCACTTGGAGTCCGATTTATAAGGCCAAATTTTTCTGCCTTCAATTATGGTGTTTGACGAATTGAAAACTTCTGTCAAACCGCTTTCATGAAGGATGTCCATAGCGGACTGCAATTCATTCTCGTAGTCGGAGTCGGAGTCGGAAAGGTGCTAAACCTCGCTAAGTTACGGCAAATGCACACTCAGAATCACTAACTGCATTTTTAATTGTGTTATACATGTATCTCGAGGAAACAACAGTGGAACCTCTCTTAGCGGACACCTCTGCCAGTAGGACACCTCTCTATTAAGGACACCAAAGTTCCATCTCAAACTGGTCATTTCATCTATTCATTCTATTCTTGTCAAGTGAAAGATTTGCTATTTCCTTTGTTTCGTTGTTGCCTGTAGTGATCTCGTTTGATCGAATCCATTTCCACTTAGATTACCTTGATTCATGAATAATATAATATCCTCATCACGCGATGTTCTGACTTCGATTTCTTTTCAATTCCATACTCAGGTGACTTCGGTGGCCAACTTGGTCTCTGCCTCGGAGCAAGCGTCCTAACCCTCGCGGAGATAGGCGAGTACCTTATCTTCAAGATACGAGTGTTGATTTTTTGGCTCCGTAAAAACCGAAACGCTGACAAGAAACAAAAAGATGAATCGATGAAAAATGAACCGGGAGAAAACGTGCTATGACGTGAGGCTGGTCAACAAGGAGACGTTGCCGAAAGAAGTGGAAAGCCCTTGTTCAAGAAATTGACTCTAAATTCGTCTACACCTTGACTGACGAACTCTTCAGCAATTCGGCATTTGTCCATAGGTGCTGCCTTCATTCAAAAATGACAAAATCATTTCTGTGCAAATTTTGCCGGATTGGACCCCTGCTTTGACTGGACTAGCTGGAGAGTAGGCAGTCTGGTGACAAACGGCACCGTCGGGATTTTCCGTCATGAGGACGGTCATCAGTGATGCTTTCGTGCGTCATCGGTGTTGAATGGAGACAGATGTGAAAGGAAAGAATGTACCATGGAAAAATTGTCCTGGGAACAAAAAATCCGATTGCTACATTCTGATCTCTGGTGATTTGGTTTCTTTTGCTAAGAACCTAAACCCATCATGGAACAATAGAAGCAAACGCCTTCTTTACTCAATACCTGGGGTCTGTTTCATAAAGTGACTATAAGCTTGTACCTTTAACCAAAGAACCATCTTTTTTTTGAAGATGGGGATTTTGCCTAGTGGTTAAAGCGTGCTTCCCCTTAGTGCTGGCGATTGATGCCTCATGCGAGGGTCCGTGGGTTCGAATCTGGTAGGAAGCAATGTCTTTCACCTTAGAAACCTGATTCTATTTCATATTATTTAACCAAATGGAAAATGCAGTGAGGTAATGGTACCATTAGCTTAAAGTCACTTTGTGAAACAGGCCCCTGGACGTGAACAGCTCAGAGGTTGCGTACCTTTGGGAAGTCAAATAAGGATTCTTAGAACAGGATTGAAATTGGTAACACACTTTTGATAAAGATGAAAGGCGTCACCAGAATGGTTTTAAACTAATAATTAGCAGCCTTTTTGCCTTCCTCCACACACCGGGGTCTTCACAATGCTCCCCTTCTCGCGCTTGGTTACGAGGGAGGGGTGCGACCGTAAATGACCTGAGATTCTCAGGATATTTTGCCTTATGAAGTAAAAACGTGTCATTTCTTATCACATGTATAATACTCGTTCATTGCTCATCAGTTATTAAGAATATACCGGTAATAAAAGTCCTATTGATATCAACGAACGGCTTCAATTTTTGCCCAGTTCTTCATCATCCCAGTAAAAGTGTCCAAAAGTGTCAGGTTGCCTGAAGTCTGATTGGTCAATGGAAAGAGTTGATGCTACAGCATCTGTTTCGCATAAAATTGATTGTTTGCTGGCAACAGATTTTTGTACACTTCTGCCGTCATGATATCAAGTATCATCTATAGTGTTTGCTATTGTTCAGTGAAATAATAATAATATTCACATGCTCGTTGAGTAAACTTTCACCATATCATGGTCAATACTGGAGCGCTCCCCGATAACGCTGCTAAACAACTGCAATCCGCTTACTTCTGCAACGAGCACCATCGACCGCCATATACATGTTGGTCGACTCTTTGTTATTCGTATGGACATGATTCTCTGCGGATTAAATGCTGAAGGGAAGGAAAATTGCCGACAACGGACGACTCGGAAAGGAATCTAACGTCAGCAAAAATGATTCCAAACCCAGAGAATCCGGGAAGGACGAGGAAAGGTTCAGTGACGAACGCAACTTCGCCGAATATACGAGTCTCCATGGCGTGGGACGTGCTGCGAATGTCAGGCCTTGGTATGGAAAGGCGTTTTGGACCCTTGCTTGCATTGCGGCTTGGACTGCATTGGTGGTACAACTGGCCTGTTTGGTAACAACGTATATGTCATACAAGACTACGACGTCAATGGAGATGGTCAGAGTAGGTATTGGTCTTCTTCATCGCCTTTTCCGTTTGCGTAAATTGAGTTTCTTGGCAAAACTGCAGTGAGTAGAATTCGGCATCGCACAAAAGTTGGACCTGCTCTAAAAACCGCAGGTTTCATATCAATGTTAGATGTAGAAATACACCAAATCGCAGAAGGTCACAGATTTTAGCATTGCCGGGGGCCAGCTTCTCCTGTTGCTGATGGTCGGTTGCTGACCACACGTACAGCAGGCTGTTGGTACTATCTTCAAATCGAAGTCCTGACACTGTCAGACGCTTTTGATATGCGCCTTATACATGTACATGTTATACATCAGCATTTTGGTGCTCTTCTGTCCTGGTTGGATTGGACTTCACATTATGCTACGATAGAGTGTAGCATACTGCACCATTTGCTAGACGACACTAATCTCAGTGAATCATAAAGAATTAATACGACCAGATATTCTGTGATTAATTGTCCACATTCACCTTTAAGTCACGATCATAAATCTTTGCAGAACAATAGATAAGGTACGGGTTCGTAATTAGGTCATTTCCCATGGCGATTTCTTGGGAAACGCCCGCATGCGTAGTAGTCATTTTCCTGTCAACTCGGAAGTAAATTTTTTTTCATTGGTTTCAACGAAGGATTTCGGCAAAATGCCGGCATTTCCTCTATTTCTTCGATATTTCTGCAAGGCAGCCCTTAATTGCGCTGCGAATGGGTGTGGAACGAGTTGGGGGAATGAAAATTTACGAGATCATGGGTTTGCTTCATCTTCAGCAGCCAAATGGACTTGAGTTTCCTGCTGTGACAATCTGCGGTTTCAATCGAATCAACAGAACGGCTCTAGAAAAAGGTAAGTCACAGCTTTCCATGGGTAACAGCTTGGTTGTTGTCCAAAAAGTTGAGTTCCTTTTTTCCGTTTACAAAATCACAGCTGCAAAATGATCCATTGTTCTGAACAGAACAATGCTTGTTACTTCTCGCCAGGGTAGTTCCACTGTAACTGGTCAAGTATAAATAGCATATCCCCGGTTTCTATTTTTACCAACAAAATAAAGGTCCTGGGACAAACATTAGATTACATTAATTAGACTTGACTGACTGACCCACTGTGGAAGTGGGGACAGGACAAAAGCAGGGTCGGACAAACACAATGAAATTGACAAGTCCAACGTCATTCAGGGTTAGGGAGTTTTCGCAAAGCCCCCGAAACGCTAACACAAACGCCAAACCCATTGTTCGATGCCACGAAGAGACCACCGAACAAAAGGATAGACGCTCGCGTTGGCGTTTCGGGGGCTTTGCGAAATCTCCCTATTGTACTGCATCCATACTCGATAATTTAAAAAAATAGCAGCGCTAGTTTTCCTCCATTTTCGAGAATGGACTCTCTTCCTTTTTTCTCTTTCTTTTCAGACCTACACATCCCATTCAACGACTCAGAACTTTTGGATTACCTTCTAAATAGTTTCAATTATTATTCTTTATCAAACGCACGGAATTATACCGCAAAAGACGTCAAAAGGATTCACCAGAAATATACCAAGTATTCAGGAAGGCCTTGGAATTTTTCAGAATTCTTAGACATAGCGAGTAGAAAGAATGAAAAATCTTTCATTAACCAATGCTTGTACTTTCCTAATGGTTTGATCAGGTTGGATTGTTCTGGCGCTCTTCTTCATAGCTATACCACTTCCGGCAGCTGCTTCACGTTCAACAACTTGGGAAGTCGCTTCAAGGCTGAAAAAGCCAAGCAGACTGGCGCATTCAATGGTTTAGTAATATCCATTGGTCTAAATGCCAACGAAGATACAGGTGGGTTATATGAAACTTTAGCTCAAAATCTCATTCAGTGTCCCAACTCGAAGGATACATGTACACAATGTACATGTACATGTACATGCATATTACAGCACCAATTGATATGAACTATACTCATCTGAGGTATTGACTCAAATGGCATTTAAATAAATCATCAGAATTTATACACCATTGGCGTGGAATTTCGGCATTTCGTAACGGAAATCGAGGAGGGGTGTACATGTATATCCCCGAACACGCTCGCTTCCTCTCCCGTTGCTAGGTGGGTGTTACGACACAGCTCTGAAAAGTGTTTTTTTCCTGTTCATTCTAGTAACAATGAATAGTGGTTATCCAGACACGGTAGACGGAGTGAAGATCCTCGTTCACCCAAGATACTCTCCTCTCCAAGACGTTGATACCAATGGTCACCTGATCAGATCCGGATCTTACGCGTCTGTTGGTGTGAAAGTGAGGAGGGTAAAATATCTTTCATTTTGCTGGGTTGACCTGCAGCCAGATTCTAAAAGTCGCTTTACATTATTGCCACAGACTGTCCAGATTCTGGGGAACTCAAGGAGCAGCTCATTCAACGCTTATTTGATCCCTTTAGGCTTTCTGTACATAGAAGTACAGTGTATACGGTACACGGACACGCCCCGGTTAAGCCGAGGTCACAAATCCACCGGACCCCGTACCCGGACCCCGTACGATTCTTCCCACCCAGCGGCTTGCCGTGGATTTTAGAGACAGTACGGCCTGCTTTCCATTGGCGCGTTTCCGTGCGCGGAAACACTCGAAAGCATTGTTTTTTTCCGCGCCGTGACCAACGAAGCAGAAACAAGGGCCCCGGAGTGGCTATGTGACGGGGGCTTTAATAGCTTCAAAGTGTTTCTTTCCCTTGCAGTACTTCCGAGAGATGCATCCGTGGGGTTTGTGCGAGTCATCAGATGACCTCAAAGAGGATTCTCCTGATTATTCCCCTGAGGCATGCGACTTAAAATGCAAAGTCTTGTTCATCAGGAAATCGTGTAACTGCCATCCCTTCACATTGAGTGAAGAGAATGATGGTACGTCGTACTCATCATTTTTCTGCAAGTAGGTGCGACCTTGGCGGAATGTTTATAGCTGCGGTGTGAGAAGTTTTCTGCAAGCAACAATAAGTTAAAAGGAATCAGTACCGACTCCCTTCGCAATTACAATGTATGTACTTTTTTACGTTCAAGGGATGAGACCATGTGAACTGTGGGATTTCTTTAACTGCACCACCGCTGCTGGACTGCTGTATGCCTTCGCATCGTCTGAATTGAGAGCTTCAATTTGCGGGCGGCCAGTTTGCAAGAACGCTTGTCGAATCAACGAATACAGCGTCCGTGTCAGTACCGCTTCTTACCCGACTTCAAGTTATAGAGAACTGCTGGAAAAGCAAACCGGGTCATCGACCAAAGGGTGAGTACTGAAAAACTCTGCTTCGTCAAAATGACGAACTTAGGTTCGTTTTCCATTTATCACAATAAATACTGAGTTTTCGCAAAGCTGACGAAATACGAAATTGGATTTCATTTCCATGACGTAGAGTACATGTATTTCTGCCAGGAGATGGTTGGTACCACAAATCTCCCCTGCTGCAAGAGCGTCCTTTAGCGTCTGGCGTTAGACCGATAGAGATACGGTTAAATTTTTTGAAATTTATCTTTCGTTTCCACTTCGTAGTTACGAAGTGGAAATTTGAAAATTCAAGATGCACCATAACTCGATCGGTCTTACAGATATGCTAAAAGACGCACTGACGGCATGGACATTTGTGGTAGCAACCATCTCCTGAAATACATTACGACATTTCGTCAGATTTGCGAAACCTCACTAATCCACGGTTCGTCATTTGGACGAAGTCCGCGATCCACAGCCTGGGACGATATGCAAGTCAATGGATAGCTGTTCGATCATTAATATTCCTATACCTGGTACTATGCCATATCCCATTTTTTGATAGGTTGTCGGCAATTGCGATAGATGTTCATTTCTCAAGTCAAACCGTCAAGGAATACAGAGAACACAGGGCGACCACCGTCGTCCAGCTCCTGAGTAAGTAAAACAATATGACTTGAGAATTATAAGGTCATATGACTCAATATATGACCCGACCAAGCAAAGGTATAGGCGCATGTATAGAAACCTGTTCCAGTTCCGTTTAGATTTCCTTCATTCATGAATGTTACAAAAATTCTCCAATACATTGTAGGCGTACCTAATATCATGCGATGATCTGACTTTGCTTAATTCCATTCGCAGGTAACTTTGGAGGCCAACTTGGCCTCTGTCTCGGAGCTAGTTTCCTAACGCTCGCGGAGATAGGCGAGTACCTCGTCTTCAAGATTCAAGCGTTGATTTTTTGGCTCCGTGAAAAGCGAAACTGTGACGAGAAATCAAGAAATCCAATCAAGAAAAAATCGACGACAGGAACCGTATCGAATATGACGTGAGACTGGTCAATAAGGCTAGACAAAGACTTCCCATCTATTTTGACGACGTTTCCTCAAACTTTCGTCAAAGGTTTCGACGAACTCTTCCGCACTGTGCGTGCGCATATTTTTTTCAACATGGCGTCAAATTCCCTGTGTGGATAAGATGTTGTTGGAAAGTTGACTGTCTTCAGCGGCCTTATGGCGGGTCACAGACAAGCGCGTACGCGGTGCCGAAGAATTTTCTGTCATTACGGCATAAGTGATGATTTTTATTTGCCCGATTTCGTATTTGCAAAAATAGATTTATTTTTGGTATTTGTAAGGCGCCAATTGCATAGTTTTGGGGCCAGATACGTAGGGCCTACTCTACATGTATCAGATGCCCATATGACGGGTTTACATGTACATGTAGATGCAGACCGGAACTAGTTCGTCGGGAGATGCTGGATGCCGTTGGTAAGTCACACCAGGACGTAAGAATAAAATTGGAAATAGGCTATTATTGTACACTTTTGGTGAAGACGAAAGGGGTCAAAAACTTTGATACTAATACACGATCTACTCACTAGTGGCCTTTTTGTCTTTTGAAGTGGAAGTGTGTTAATTTATCACTATCATATCATGTACATGTATTATTTACCGATCGCTCGGTATTATAAAGAATAAAATATTCCTATTGTTATCAACGAACGGCTGAAATTTTTGTCCACGTTTACAACGAAAGGAGACTTATGCCCGCTGTACACGATCAAATTCTTCATCCAGTTTTCTGAATATGCTCAATAAAAGCCTACATGCGGGTTTACATGTATACATTGAAGCCCCAATAGGCCCGGTATCTGAATTTCCAAAAAAAATGGATGAAAAATTTGATCGTGAGCGGTCATTATTCACGTTTCGTTGATTTTTTCCGTTCAGATCCAATCGATATTAGTTGAAAGGTGTTTAATTACCATGTTGGAACTCCGGAGGAATATTCATGAAGTGCATTTGTCGCTTTCCAGAATGGGAAAAAAGTCGTCAACATGTTGCAGCGATATTCTGATTTCATGTTCGACAGGTTAAAAATGATTCGTGCTGTGTCATAAAATCGTCCATCGATCAATCACGAATTACTGTTGACATGTATTCCGAATTACCGAATCGCTTCATTTCGTGCAAAATTCCTCGGCGAATGCGATTTGCAAGAATTTTGCACGGGATTGATGGGAAAATGCCATTCTATTAGTGACAAAAACGTGTGCAGAAAATAATCACTGAATTCTGATTGGTCAATGGAATGAGTTTATACCACAGCATCTGCCATGTCTGCCTTGGCATATTATCGAGGTTATTGCTGGCGATGCTTGTTCACTTCTGCCAGCAGGGTATCAAGTATCCCTATCAGTACAGTCTATCAAGCAAAAAAATGAGGAATGTACATGTACGCTAACGCGGCCCGAATATAATCAATCACGCCAACTGCATACCAGTACGGGGTTGTTATACGTCGTAAGCACAGTGGATAAAATGATGAACGGAGGGAACTTTGCCGACAACGAACGAGTCAAAGAGGAACAAATCTTCAACAACACTGATTTCAAGCAGAGACGAAAATCGCCGGACGACGAAAGGTTGAGTGACGAACGCAACTTCGCCGAATACACGAGTCTCCACGGGGTGGGGCGTGCTGTCAATGTCAGGCCTTGGTATGGGAAGGCGTTTTGGATCCTTGCTTGCATCGGGGCTTTGACAGCGTTGGTGGTGCAACTAGCCTTATTAGTGACAACGTATATGTCATACAAGACCACGACGTCAATGGAGATTGTCAGAGTAAGTACAGATTTTCTTCACCCCCACACAATGAGGGGGAAACACGAGAAATATTATAGAGTTTTCGCAAAGCCCCGAAACGCCAACGCGAACGTCTATCCTTTTGTTGGGTGCTCTCTTCGTTGCACCGAACAATGGATTTGGCATTCGCGTTGGCGTTTCGGGGGCTTTGCGAAAACTCCCTGTTGTGTGCCACTGTACACTTAGACTGCGGCGAATAATGCACAGTCAGATTCGTTTGTGTACACATAGCTTTGGTGGTCACAATATGGGTCTGATTCATCTTCAGCCGCCAAATGGACTTGAGTTTCCCGCTGTGACAGTCTGCGGCTTCAACAGAATCAACAGAACGGCTCTAGAAAAAGGTAAGTTATATTCCCAATTGGAACGACATGTCAAGTGAATGGAGTAAATATTGGTGTCGACTGTGTCAATTCTGTCGTTGTTTAATGAAATGACAGATCTTGGTTTCCCCGATATATCTCCCGACGACAAACTTTGTGGCACCTATCACCGAGGTAAAACAAAGTCAACTTCGAATGTCAGGCGAAAAGCGTGTGGGTGTTTGATTCGAGACACCTCTACCCTCCCTGTGTACTGCAGCATCGTGTATTCGACTCACTTTTGGTTCTCAACTGCACTCGAACAGGCCGAGAACACAGGAACATGTTCTCGAGTCTCGAACGGATAAGTGCCTGTTACAATGGTTTCACTTCCGGCGTCAATACTCCTACCTAAAAACGCCCATTTTTTCAAGAATACTTCAAAATTATTCAGTTTAGAATAAGGATATGTTTCATTTCTGCTTGATCCTAAACCTCGAATAATTACACTATGATCTGACGAAAAATTTATATAAAATTGCCGCCAGAGTCCGTCATCTTTGTTCTCGACTGTTCCCGTCTGCACCACTGACCGAGGTGGTGTGAGATTCGGGAACAGGAACACGTTCCCGAACGGGTTCTCGGCCGTTCGACTCATTCCAGAACGCCGTTCTCTCCACCAGAACACATAAGAACAGGGAGTCGAATACACCCGCGTAGGTTATGGTTATAGCACCGTGTAACGATGGTGTACGCCAGTGTATTAGGGAATGCTGGACACTAGTAAGGCTTTTGATCGTTTACATTCTATTAACTGTTATCGAGAAAGCTGGGCCAACTTTCGACGCGCTCGATCTGCCCGCTCCGAGAGAGGGCTCCTTCCATCGGCGATCCTCCTTTTTTCTCTCTATTTTCAGACTTGCAGATTCCATCCAATGACACCGAACTTTTGGATTACTTTCTTGATAGTTTCACCAATTATGATTTAAACCTACGGAATTATACCGAAAAAAGAGTCAAAACGATTCACCAGAAATATACCAAGTATTCAGGAAGGCCGTGGAATTTTTCAGAATTTTTAGACATAGCAAGTAGGAAGAATGAAAAATCTTTCATTGAGTTATGCTTGTACACACCCAATGGTCTCACGAGATTGGATTGTTCCGGCGCTTTTCTTCATAGCTATAGCACTTCCGGCAGCTGCTTCACGTTCAACAACTTGGGAAGTCATCATTTTATCTATTTCGATCATTTCGACCGTTTCGATCATTTCGGCCATTTCGATCATTTCGGCCATTTCATTTCGGGTTTTATAAGTAACCTCTCCGGTGAGAAGATTCCACGCATCGTCGTCCAGCGCACACCTGGCGTCAACAGCCGACTTTGCTCTCGGTGGCGAGCAGATCGCTTGCGATATCCCCTGGTGTGCTGCCTTTAGGCCGGGTGCACACTGAACAGATATGACGGCGTTGTTCTTCGGCGCTCTGGCACATATATCTAATATGTGGGTTTCTTTCATCTTCAGCCGCCAAGTGGACTTGAGTTTCCTGCTGTGACAGTCTGCGGCTTCAACAGAATCAACAGAACGGCTCTAGAAAAAGGTAAGTCACAGCCTTTCATAAAAATATGTTCGATTGTCGTTTTAAAAAGTCCTTTTTTTCGTACGCGAAACCACCAGAGCCAAAACGGTACGATCGATCGCCCAATTGCTTATGGTACAGCGCTGGTCCCCGTCCCCCCGCCATTACAAGAATCCTCCTTCCATAACAGCAATCCTCCTTTTTTCTCTTTATTTTGCAGACCTGCGCATACCATTCAACGACACCGAACTTTTGGATTACCTTCTAAATAGCTTCACCAATTATAATTTAAACTTACGGAATTATACCGCAAAAACCGTGAAAAGGATTCACCAGAAATATACCAAGTATTCAGGAAGGCCTTGGAATTTTTCAGAATTCTTAGACATAGCGAGTAGAAAGAATGAAAAATCTTTCATTGACGGCTGCTTGTACTTTCCTAATAATGATGTGATGAGATTGGATTGTTCCGGCGCTCTTCTTCATAGCTATACCACTTCCGGCAGCTGCTTCACGTTCAACAACTTGGGAAGTCACTTCAAGGCTGACAATGTTAAGAGGGCTGGCGCATTTAGTGGTTTTATGATGGAAATAAAGCTAAATTCCGATGAAAATACAGGTTGGTATGAGACCTCTAGCCTGAAATCTCTAGTCCAATAAAGTAGCCGCGAGGTTTCGACATTTCGTGACCTCATCATTGTTTTGTCCCCACGCGACCTGACTTTGCTCATACGTAGAACCGGGGCGTTGGGAAACCGCTGTGAAAATTTTTTCTCCTCTCCATTTTAGTAACAATAAATAGCGATTATCCGGACACAGTAGACGGAGTGAAGTTCCTCGTTCACCCAAGATATATGCCTCCCCAACATATTGAGGACAATGGTGACCTGATCCGACCGGGATCTTACGTGTCTATTGGCATGACAATCCAGAAGGTCAGAAATCATTCATTTTGCTCTGATATTGCTGGTAAAGCGAAAAGAATTGTTGTCCCCGGTTCAGACGGCTATATTTTTTTCATAAAGTAATCTTTAAAAGAAAAATATTAGGTCATGTTCTACAAAAATTTTCTTTTAAAAGAAACTTTTATAAAGTTCCCGGTAAAGACGGTAAAAGATTGTTACTTTTAAAAGAAAGTTTTATCGTCTGTACCGCGGGCATGTAGTCTCGCTCTATCAAATCCTGCATTGTTGCTCTGCAACATCGGAATCATTAAACAATTTTAGCTCGTTATAGTGGATGGTAGGGAATCCAATATGTTGGATGAAGAAAAGCTATATCGGACTCGGCTTCGCCTCGTCCGATATAGCTTTTCTTCATCCAAGCTTCTAGAATAGGCTACGGCCCTTTGTACGGTACCGAAGGTGTTTCTTTCCCTTGCAGTACTTCCGAGAGATGCGTCCGTGGGGTTTGTGCGAATCATCAGATGACCTCAAAGAGGATTCTCCTGATTATTCCCCTGAGGCATGCGACTTAAAATGCAAAGTCTTGTTCATTAGGAAATCTTGTAACTGCCATCCCTTCACCATGAGTCACGAACATGATGGTACGTATGTAGTAGGCCTATTCGTCATTTTTTTCCGCTGATGGGTTCGACGATTCACAGCACATCATTGTAGTGCAGCTTTATGCTTATTAGGTTTAAGTGACATGGGACACGGACCAACGTTCCTGTAGGGACATCAACGCCTGCTACCTGCCGGGCTACCTGTTACCGGCCGCAATCTCCGCCCTCTTGTCACCGAATTTAGTAACGAGCTGATTCCCCTCTTGTCAATACAGTGACTTCCCAACCATTTGCTTTTTAAGGGATGAGAGCATGTGAAATGTGGGACGTGATCAACTGCACCACCATTGTTAGTATGCTGTACGACTACTCACCATCCAATGTGAAAGCTTCACTTTGCGGGCGACCGGTTTGCAAGAACGCCTGCCGAACCAACGATTACAGCCTTAGTGTCAGTTCTGCTGATTACCCGACCTCAGGTTTTAGAGACCTGCTCGAAAAACAAACCCGGGTATCGTCCAAAGGGTGAGTAAGATACATATCAACTGATCAGATGACCGATCAGTAAGTTCGTTGGTTTTCGGTAGAAGTGTTCATCAGAGATGGATCATGGATCAAGCTCCGAACCACAGCCTTACGCGGTGTGCAAGTCGATGGACAAGTCAAAGATACGGACTGGAGATATAATGTACGAGGATGTAAAGCACAATAATATTACTGGCCTTTCAATGTTTTTTTATCATGATATCAAGTGCTTAATCGTCTTCATCATCCACAAATGCCACAGCGAAATTCGCCAGCTCCGTTCAACTAAGAAATGTCGGCAAGCCTGTCGTGCGGAAGTGGGGAATGAACAATATTTGGGACAGAGCAGGTTGTGCAGGCATCCACTGAGCTCCTTCGTTAAAGTCTATACTTAAATGTAGGCATTTGGAGTGATTTTCTGAATTTGAAGATGAATCACCTGATATTAAGTTAGGCGAAGACGGAGCGCAGCGGATCACATGTGGCGAAGTTGAGCTCTATCAATTACCAATTCAATACCATTTTTAGCTCACTGGGTGAGCTATTACGATGGTGCAGCGTCCGTCGTCCGTCGTCGTCCGTCGTCGTCNACATGTGAAGTTGCAGCCCGATCGGACATCTAATATGGCCGCCAGGTGGCATAACCCAAAAATCATCAAAGTCTTTTCTGGGAATGACTTGACCCAGATTGCTCATAACTGATATGTACCACCCTCTGTCATTAGACTATTATGTCCAACCCAGTGAGCACATGGTCCATGGACCATTTCATTGTATGATTTATTCTCGACAGCTGGTGTTATGCAAAGGCAACCCATTTCTCGTTTTGTAGGGTGTCCAGAATTGTCATAGATATTCATTTCTCGCGTCTAACCGTCAAGGAATACAGAGAACACAGGGCGACCACCGTCGTTGAGCTTCTAAGTAAGTACAATAAATGACATTACCCCGAAGTTACGGCAAATGCACACTCAGAATCACTAACTGCATTTTTAATTGTGTTATATCTCGAGGAAACAACAGTGGAACCTGTCTTAGCGGACACCTCTGCCAGTAGGACACCTCTCTATTAAGGACACCAAAGTTCCATCTCAAACTGGTCATTTCATCTATTCATTCTATTCTTGTCAAGTGAAAGATTTGTTATTTCCTTTGTTTCGTTGTTGCCTGTAGTGATCTCGTTTGATCGAATCCATTTCCACTTAGATTACCTTGATTCATGAATAATATAGAATATCCTCATCCGTGAATATCACGCGATGTTCTGACTTCGATTTCTTTTCAATTCCATACTCAGGTGACTTCGGTGGCCAACTTGGTCTCTGCCTCGGAGCAAGCGTCCTAACCCTCGCGGAGATAGGCGAGTACCTTATCTTCAAGATACGAGTGTTGATTTTTTGGCTCCGTAAAAACCGAAACGCTGACAAGAAACAAAAAGATGAATCGATGAAAAATGAACCGGGAGAAAACGTGCTATGACGTGAGGCTGGTCAACAAGGAGCCGTTGCCGAAAGAAGTGGAAAGCCCTTGTTCAAGAAATTGACTCTAAATTCGTCTACACCTTGACTGACGAACTCTTCAGCAATTCGGCATTTGTCCATAGGTGCTGCCTTCATTCAAAAATGACAAAATCATTTCTGTGCAAATTTTGCCGGGTTGGACCCCTACTTTGACTGGACTAGCTGGAGAGCAGGCAGTCTGACAAACGGCGCGGTGGGCATCTTCCGTCATGAGGACGATCATCAGTGATGCTTTCGTGCGTCATCGGTGTTGAATGGAGAGAGATGTGAAAGGAAAGAATGTACCATGGAAAAATTTTCCTGAGAACAAAAAAATCCGATTGCTACATTCTGATCTCTGGTGATGTGGTTTCTTTTGCTAAGAACCTAAACCTATCATGGAACAATAGACAATAGAAGCAGACGCCTTCTTTACTGTATACCTGGGGCCTGTTTCATAAAGTGACTTTAAGCTAATGGTACCTTTAACCAAAGAACCATCTTTTTTTGAAGATGGGGATTTGGCCTAGTGGTTAAGGCGTGCTTCCCCTTAGTGCTGGCGATTGATGCCTCATGCGAGGGTCTGTGGGTTCGAATCTGGTAGAAAGCAATGTCTTTCACCTTAGAAACCCGATTCTATTTCATATTATTTAACCAAATGGAAAATGCAGTGAGTTAATGGTACCATTAGCTTAAAGTCACTTTGTGAAACAGGCCCCTGGACGTGAACAGCTCAGAGGTTGCGTACCTTTGGGAAATCAAACAAGGATTCTTAGAACAGGATTGAAATTGGAAACACACTTTTGATAAAGATGAAAGGCGTCACCAGAATGAGTTTAAACTAATAATTAGCAGCCTTTTTGCCTTCCTCCTCACACCAGGGTCTTCACAATGCTCCCCTTCTCGCGCTTGGTTACGAGGCAGGGGTGCGACCGTATGGCCTGAGATTCTTAGGATGTTTTGCCTTATGAAGTAAAAACGTGTCATTTCTTATCACATGTATAATACTCGTTCATTGCTCATCAGTTATTAAGAATATACCGGTAATAAAAGTCCTATTGATATCAACGAACGGCTTCAATTTTTGCCCAGTTCTTCATCATCCCTCAGTAAAAGTGTCCAGAAGTGGCAGGTTGCCTGAAGTCTGATTGGTCAATGGAAAGAGTTGATGCTACAGCATCTGTTTCGCATAAAATTGATTGTTTGCTGGCAACAGATTTTTGTACACTTCTGCCGTCATGATATCAAGTATCATCTATAGTGTTTGCTATTGTTCAGTGAAATAATAATAATATTCACATGCTCGTTGAGTAAACTTTCACCATATCATGGTCAATACTGGAGCGCTCCCCGATAACGCTGCTAAACAACTGCAATCCGCTTACTTCTGCAACGAGCACCATCGACCGCCATATACATGTTGGTCGACTCTTTGTTATTCGTATGGACATGATTCTCTGCGGATTAAATGCTGAAGGGAAGGAAAATTGCCGACAACGGACGACTCGGAAAGGAATCTAACGTCAGCAAAAATGATTCCAAACCCAGAGAATCCGGGAAGGACGAGGAAAGGTTCAGTGACGAACGCAACTTCGCCGAATATACGAGTCTCCATGGCGTGGGACGTGCTGCGAATGTCAGGCCTTGGTATGGAAAGGCGTTTTGGACCCTTGCTTGCATTGCGGCTTGGACTGCATTGGTGGTACAACTGGCCTGTTTGGTAACAACGTATATGTCATACAAGACCACGACGTCAATGGAGATGGTCAGAGTAGGTATTGGTCTTCTTCATCGCCTTTTCCGTTTGCGTAAATTGAGTTTCTTGGCAAAACTGCAGTGAGTAGAATTCGGCATCGCACAAAAGTTGGACCTGCTCTAAAAACCGCAGGTTTCATATCAATGTTAGATGTAGAAATACACCAAATCGCAGAAGGTCACAGATTTTAGCATTGCCGGGGGCCAGCTTCTCCTGTTGGTGATGGTCGGTTGCTGACCACACGTACAGCAGGCTGTTGGTACTATCTTCGAATCGAAGTCCTGACACTGTCAGACGCTTTTGATATGCGCCTTATACATCAGCATTTTGGTGCTCTTCTGTCCTGGTTGGATTGGACTTCGCATTATGCTACGATAGAGTGTAGCATACTGCACCATTTGCTAGACGACACTAATCTCAGTGAATCATAAAGAATTAATACGACCAGATATTCTGTGATTAATTGTCCACATTCACCTTTAAGTCACGATCATAAATCTTTGCAGAACAATAGATAAGGTACGGATTCGTAATTAGGTCATTGCCATGGCGATTTCTTGGGAAACGCCCGCATGCGTAGTAGTCATTTTCCTTTCAACTCGGAAGTAAATTTTTTCCCATTGGTTTCAACGAAGGATTTCGGCAAAATGCCGGCATTTCCTCTATTTCTTCGATATTTCTGCAAGGCAGCCCTTAATTGCGCTGTGCCGTAATGGGTGTGGAACGAGTTGGGGGAATGAAAATTTACGAGATCATGGGTTTGCTTCATCTTCAGCAGCCAAATGGACTCGAGTTTCCTGCTGTGACAATCTGCGGTTTCAATCGAATCAACAGAACGGCTCTAGAAAAAGGTAAGTCACAGCTTTCCATGGGTAACAGCTTGGTTGTTGTCCAAAAAGTTGAGTTCCTTTTTTCCGTTTACAAAATCACAGCTGCAAAATGATCCATTGTTCTGAACAGAACAATGCTTGTCACTTCTCGCCAGGGTAGTTCCACTGTAACTGGTCAAGTATAAATAGCATATCGCCCGGTTTTTATTTTTACCAACAAAATAAAGGTCCTGGGACAAACATTAGAATACATTAATTAGACTTGACTGACGGACCCACTGTGGAAGGGGAGACAAGACAAAAGCAGGGTCGGACCATGGAGGTAGTATTGAGAAGGAGCGAGCACGGCCCTAATCGCTGTGACCACAATTCCACGCCCCCATTGTTTGCCTTTGTTCCCGCCTATTGTCCGGTACGCACGCTGAGCTCCTTGAAGGCAATCATGAATTCCGCACAACTCTCAAAGTGCAGCGCCATCTATAATTGATATCGCGTCGACCCAATCATATTCTTGCGTTTTTCTCCACGTTGGGAATTAGATAACCGGCTATTTCGAAGACAACTCAATTTGGTAAACTCTCCGCTGTATTTTAGTGAAAAAATCATCGAAAAAGACCAATTTCCAATAAAGATATCTACGTTTTAAGGTAAACATGATAATGATAATGATAATGAGATTCTTCGCATCTGAAAAGTTTGAAGAGGATTGCGTTATGATAGTTTAAAAGATGATTAGTTCAGGTAACATATACGGGTGGTCGTTTCAGTGCGAGATGCTGCGAGGTGCTGTTTTTGACGCGATGAAAACGATGAATTTTTCAGTTTTCGTGCGTAGGCAACGTCCACTGCCATTGTTCCCTTCTATTGTTTGGACTCTGACCATTGTACAAGGGAAGTGCTGACTGCACACGGAAATTACCGAAGATTAGATCGGCTTTTTCCGACCATCGTGCGGCGTTATTAGCCTATTGTCCCCCTAATCACTTTAGCAAACAGCGGAACGATGATTGTACTGTTTGATGTGGGGTCCGTGTTCGCTCCTTCTCAATACTACCTCCATGGTCGGACAAACACAATGAAATTGACAAGTCCAACGTCATTCAGGGTTAGGGAGTTTTCGCAAAGCCCCCGAAACGCTAACGCAAACGCCAAACCCATTGTTCGATGCCACGAACAGACCACCGAACAAAAGGATAGACGCTCGCGTTGGCGTTTTGGGGGCTTTGCGAAATCTCCCTATTGTATACTGCATCCATACTCTATAATTTAAAAAATAGAAGCGCTAGTTTTCCTCCATTTTCGAGAATGGACTCTCTTCCTTTTTTCTCGTTCTTTTCAGACCTACACATCCCATTCAACGACTCAGAACTTTTGGATTATCTTCTAAATAGTTTCAATTATTATTCTTTATCAAACGCACGGAATTATACCGCAAAAGACGTCAAAAGGATTCACCAGAAATATACCAAGTATTCAGGAAGGCCTTGGAATTTTTCAGAATTCTTAGACATAGCGAGTAGAAAGAATGAAAAATCTTTCATTGACCAATGCTTGTACTTTCCTAATGGTTTGATCAGGTTGGATTGTTCCGGCGCTCTTCTTCATAGCTATACCACTTCCGGCAGCTGCTTCACGTTCAACAACTTGGGAAGTCGCTTCAAGGCTGAAAAAGCCAAGCAGACTGGCGCATTCAATGGTTTAGTAATATCCATTGGTCTAAATGCCAACGAAGATACAGGTGGGTTATATGAAACTTTAGCTCAAAATCTCATTCAGTGTCTCAACTGGAAGGATACATACATGTACATGTACATGCATATTACAGCATCAATTGATATGGACTATACTCATCTGAGGTATTGACTCTAAAATGGCATTAATAAATCATCATAATTTACACACCGTTGGCGTGGAATTTCGGCATTTTGTAACGGAAATCGAGGAGGGTGTACATGTATATCCCCGAACACGCTCGCTTCCTCTCCCGTTGCTAAGTGGGTGTTACGACACAGCTCTGAAAAGTGTTTTTTTCCTGTTCATTCTAGTAACAATGAATAGTGGTTATCCAGACACGGTAGACGGAGTGAAGATCCTCGTTCACCCAAGATACTCTCCTCTCCATGACGTTGATACCAATGGTCACCTGATCAGATCCGGATCTTACGCGTCTGTTGGTGTGAAAGTGAGGAGGGTAAAATATCTTTCATTTTGCTAAGGGTTGACCTGCTGCCAGACTCTAAAATTCGCTTTGCCACAGTCTGTCCAGATTCTGGGGAACTCAAGGAGCAGCTCATTCAACGCTTATTTGATCCCTTTAGGCTTTCTGTACATAGAAGTACAGTGTATACGGTATACGGACAGGCCCCGGTTAAGCCGAGGTCACAAATCCACCGGGCCCCGTACGATTTTCCCCACCCAGCGGCTTGCCGTGGATTTTAGAGACAGTACGGCCTGCTTTCCATTGGCGCGTTTCCGTGCGCGGAAACGCGCCAATGGAAAGCAGCCCTTAGACCTGACGCCACGGATCAAACACTTTAGACCTCAAAAGTGGTCATTCGAGAAACGAAACATTGACCTATCGATTTCCGAATATACCGTACCTAGATCTAAGTGTTTCTTTCCCTTGCAGTACTTCCGAGAGATGCGTCCGTGGGGTTTGTGCGAATCATCAGATGACCTCAAAGAGGATTCGCCAGATTATTCCCCTGAGGCATGCGACTTAAAATGCAAAGTCTTGTTCATTAGGAAATCATGTAACTGCCATCCCTTCACATTGAGTGAAGAGAATGATGGTACGTATAGTACTCATCATTTTTCTGCAAGTACATGTAGGTGCGACCTTGATGGAAAGTTTATTACTGCGGTGTGCGAAGTTTTCTGCAAGCAACAATAAAACTTAAAAGGAATCAGGACCGACTCCCTTCACAATTAGTAATTATTACGATGTATATGTACTTTTTTACGTTCAAGGGATGAGAC
Source organism: Notospermus geniculatus (assembly GCA_002633025.1). Taxonomy (NCBI): domain Eukaryota; kingdom Metazoa; phylum Nemertea; class Pilidiophora; order Heteronemertea; family Lineidae; genus Notospermus; species Notospermus geniculatus. Next base: position 432,196 of record NMRB01000180.1, on the reverse strand, counting down.
CATGTGAACTGTGGGATTTCTTTAACTGCACCACCGCTGCTGGACTGCTGTATGCCTTCGCATCGTCTGAATTGAGAGCTTCAATTTGCGGGCGGCCAGTTTGCAAGAACGCCTGTCGAATCAACGAATACAGTGTCCGTGTCAGTACCGCTTCTTACCCGACTTCAAGTTATAGAGAACTGCTGGAAAAGCAAACCGGGTCATCGACCAAAGGGTGAGTAAGCAACTGCATTGGCCGATTGACCAATGAGCATGTTCGTTGGTTTTTGTGGAGTTCGTATAGCCTCTTCATCGAAAACTCACGCCCTGTGCCGAAGTCCGCGATCCACAGCCTGGCACGATATGCAAGTCAATGGATAGAGCTGTTCGATGTATTATCATTCCTATACCTGCAGCTCTATGCCATCCCATTTTTTGATAGGTTGTCCGCAATTGCGATAGATGTTCATTTCTCAAGTCAAACCGTCAAGGAATACAGAGAACACAGGGCGACCACCGTTGTTCAGCTCCTGAGTAAGTAAAACAATATGACATGAGAATTATAAAGTCATATGACTCAGTATATGACCCGATCTAGCAAAGGTAGGCGCATGTAGAAACCTGTTCCAGTTCCGTTTAGATTTCATGAATGTTACAAAAATTCTCCAATACCTCAGTCCTGAATATCATGCGATGATCTGACTTTGCTTAATTCCATTCGCAGGTAACTTTGGTGGCCAACTTGGCCTCTGTCTCGGAGCTAGTTTCCTAACGCTCGCGGAGATAGGCGAGTACCTCGTCTTCAAGATTCAAGCGTTGATTTTTTGGCTCCGTGAAAAGCGAAACTGTGACGAGAAATCAAGAAATCCAATCAAGGAAAAATCGACGACAGGAACCGTATCGAATATGACGTGAGACGGGTCAATAACAAAGAAATTGACTTTCCATCTATTTTGACGACGTTTCCTCAAACTTTCGTCAAGGTTTCGACGAACTCTTCCGCACAGTGCGTGCGCATATTTTTTTCAACATTGCGTCAAATTCCCTGTGTGGATAAGATGTTGTTGGAAAGTTGACTGTCTTTAGCGGCCTTATGGCGGGTCACAGACAAGCGCGTACGCGGTGCCGAAGAATTTTCTGTCATTACGGCATCAGTGATTATATTTAGTTGCCCGATTTCGTATTTGTAAGGCGCCAATTGCATAGTTTTCGGGCCAGATACGTACTGTACATGTATCAGATGCCCATCTATGACGGCTTTAGATGCAGACCGGAACTAGTTCGTCGGAGAGGCTGGATGCCGTTGGTAAGTCACACCAGGGCGTAAGAATAAAATTGGAAATACATTGTACACTTTTGGTGAAGACGAAAGGGGTCAAAAACGTTGATACTAATTACACGATCTACTCACTAGTGGCCTTTTTGTCTTTTGAAGTGAAAGTGTGTTAATTTATCATTATCATATCATGATATCATGTACTGTACATGTATTATTCACCGATTGCTCGGTATTATAAAGAATAAAATATTCCTATTGTTATCAACGAACGGCTGAAATTTTTGTCCACTTTCACAACGAAAGGAGACTTATGCCCGCTGTAAACGATCAAATTTTTCATCCAGTTTTCTGAATATGCTCAATAAAGGCCTACATGCGGGTTTATACATTGAAGTCCCAATAGGCCCGGAATCTGAATTTCCCAAAAATTGGATGAAAAATTTGATCGTGTACAGCGGGCATTATTCACGTTTCGTTGATTTTTTTTCCGTTCAGATCCAATCGATAGGCCCCTATGAGTTGAAAGGTGTTTAATCACCATGTTGGAACTCCGGAGGAATATTCATGAAGTGCATTTGTCGCTTTCCAGAATGGGAAAAAAGTGGTCAACATGTTGCAGCGATATTCCGATTTCATGTTCGACAGGTTAAAAATGATTCGTGCTGTGTCATAAAATCGTCCATCGATCAATCACGAAGTTCTGTCGACATGTATTCCGAATTAGTGAATCACTTCAGTTCGTGCAAAATTCCTCGGCGAATGCGATTTGCAAGAATTTTGCACGGGATTGATGGGAAAATGCCATTCTATTAGTGACAAAAACGTGTGCAGAAAATAATCCCTGAATTCTGATTGGTCAATGGAATGAGTTTATACCACAGCATGCCATGTCTGCCTTGGCATATTGTCGAGATTATTGCTGGCGATGCTTGTTCACTTCTGCCAGCAGGGTATCAAGTATCCCTATCAGTGCAGTCTATCAAGCAAACAAAAGAGGAATATACGCTAACGCGGCCCGAATATAATCAATCACGCCAACAGCATACCAGTACAGGGTTGTTATACGTCGTAAGGACATAATCAGTGGATAAAATGTTGAACGGAGGGAACTTTGCCGACAACGAACGAGTCAAAGAGGAACAAAACTTCAACAACACTGATTTCAAGCAGAGACGAAAATCGCCGGACGACGAAAGGTTCAGTGACGAACGCAACTTCGCCGAATACACGAGTCTCCACGGGGTGGGGCGTGCTGCAAATGTCAGGCCTTGGTATGGAAAGGCGTTTTGGATCCTTGCTTGCATCGGGGCTTTGACAGCGTTGGTGGTGCAACTAGCCTTATTAGTGACAACGTATATGTCATACAAGACCACGACGTCAATGGAGATTGTCAGAGTAAGTACAGATTTTCTTCACCCCAACACAATGAGGGGGAAAAACGAGAAATATTATAGAGTTTTCGCAAAGCCCCCGAAACGCCAACGCGAACGTTTACCCTTTTGTTCGGTGCTCTCTTCGTGGCATCGAACAATGGGTCTGGCGTTCGCGTTGGCGTTTCGGGGGCTTTGCGAAAACTCCCTATTATAGAGTTTGCGCAAAGCCCCGGACGCCAATGCGAACGTCTGTCCTTTTGTTGGGTGCTCTCTTCGTTGCACCGAACAATGGGTTTGGCGTTTGCGTTGGCGTTTCGGGGGATTTGCGAAAGCTCCCTATTGTGTGCCACTGTACACTTGGACTGCGGAGAATAATGTACAGTCAGATTCGTCTGTGTACACATAGCTTTGGTGGTCACAATATGGGTTTGATTCATCTTCAGCCGCCAAATGGACTTGAGTTTCCCGCTGTGACAGTCTGCGGCTTCAACAGAATCAACAGAACGGCTCTAGAAAAAGGTAAGTCATATTTCCAAACGGAAGGACATGTCAAGTGAATGGAGTAAATATTGTTGTCGACTGTGTCAATTCTGTCGTTGTTTAATGAAATGATAGATCTTGGTTTCCCTGATATATCTCCCGACTACAAACTTTGTGGCACCTATCACCGAGGTAAAACAAAGTCAACTTCGAATGTCAGGCGAAAAGCGCGTGGGTGTTTGATTCGAGACACCTCTACCCTCCCTGTGTACTGCAGCATCGTGTATTCGACTCACTTTTGGTTCTCAACTGCACTCGAACAGGCCGAGAACACAGGAACATGTTCTCGAGTCTCGAACGGATAAGTGCCTGTTACTATGGTTTTACTTCCGGCGTCAATACTCCTACCTAAAAACGCCCATTTTTTCAAAGAATACTTCAAAATTATTCAGTTTAGAATAAGGATATGTCATTTCTGCTTGATCCTAAACCTCGAATAATTACACTATGGTCTGACGAAAAATTTATATAAAATTGCCGCCAGAGTCCGTCATCTTTGTTATCGACTGTTCCCGTCTGCACCACTGACCGAGGTGGTGTGAGATTCGGGAACAGGAACACGTTCCCGAACGGGTTCTTGGCCGTTCGACTCATTCCAGAACGCCGTTCTCTCCATCAGAACACATAAGAACAGGGAGTCGAATACACCCGCGAGGGTTATAGCACCGTGTAACGATGGTGTACGCCAGTTTATTAGGGAATGCTGGGCACTAGTAAGGCTTTTGATCGTTTACATTCTATTAACTGTTATCGAGAAAGCTGGGCCAACTTTCGACGCGCTCGATCTGCCCGCTCCGAGAGAGGGCTCCTTCCATCGGCGATCCTCCTTTTTTCTCTCTATTTTCAGACTTGCAGATTCCATCAAATGACACCGAACTTTTGGATTACCTTCTTGATAGTTTCACCAATTATGATTTAAACCTACGGAATTATACTGAGGAAAGAGTCAAAACGATTCACCAGAAATATACCAAGTATTCAGGAAGGCCGTGGAATTTTTCAGAATTCTTAGACATAGCAAGTAGGAAGAATGAAAAATCTTTCATTGAGTTATGCTTGTACACACCTAATGGTCTCACGAGATTGGATTGTTCCGGCGCTTTTCTTCATAGCTATAGCACTTCCGGCAGCTGCTTCACGTTCAACAACTTGGGAAGTCACTTCAAGGCTGATAAAGTTAAGAGGACTGGCGCATTTAGTGGTTTAGTAATGGAAATCAATCTAAATGCCAAAGAAAATTCAGGTGGGTATGAAACTTTAGCCTGAAGTCTAGGCTACTAATATATACTAATCTTTTGGCTATGTCCCGATGAATGTACACCAAAATCGCAGTTGTAAGGTCAAAGAGACCTCGCTTTGCCAACGCGGGGCCGAGTTCTGACATTGTTACCGTTTCAAAAGTGTCAGTGTCAGGATTTCGATTTGAAGACACCCACACCCATCAATTGGCGTATATGTTGTGAAACATTTATTTCTCCGTCCCAATTCTAGCAACAGTAAATAGTGATTATCCGGACACAGTAGATGGAGTGAAGATCCTCGTTCACCCAAGATATTCGCCTCTTCAAAAGATAAAGGATTTTGGTCGCATGATCCGACCAGGATCTTACGCAAACATTGGTATGACAGTGCAGAGGGTAAGGGTATTTCTAAGCACTCGCGTCGAATTCGCGCATGCGCAGTTCAGCATGCTCTGGTTCAGCATGGGGTGCCACCCAGGCTTGACGAAAAAACCTGCAACAAAGTGTTTCGTTCCCTTTGCAGCACTTTCAGGAGATGCGTCCGTGGGGTTTGTGCGATTCATCAGATGACCTCAAAGAAGATTCACCTGATTATTCCCCTGAGGCATGCGAATTAGAATGCCAAGTCGCATTCATTAGGAAATCATGTAACTGCCATCCCTTCACTTTGAGTGACGAACAAGATGGTACGTACATGTTCGTAGTATTCGTCGTGTGTTGCTGATAAATTTGGCTGATTGAAAGTGAATTGCAGTGAGACGTTTTCTCCTCATAATTAACAATATATTTGGAAGGGAAAATTACCGGCGAGAAACATGTTCTTAAGGCATTTAAAATAAAACGGTTGTAGGATTAAACTTTGATATCCGGTCGGTACTCACTTCCTTCATATAATCGCTTTAGGTTCTTATTCTTTGAACGTCATACATGTATCTTTGGGGCAGTTAAGAGTTCTTTGGTTGGGACTTTGGATGGGACTCAAAGGTTAAAACTAAGTTCCTTAAACGTCCACAAGGAATTTAGTTTTAAACTTTGTTTTAACCTTTGAGTCCCATCCAAAGAACCACTTACGCAACTGTTTGACGTTCTAGGCCGTATGAGACCATGTGAACTGTGGGACGTGATTAACTGCACCACGAAAACTATACTGCAGTATGCCAACTCATCATCTGAATCGAGAGTTTCACTTTGCGGGCGTCAAGTTTGCAAGAACGCCTGTCGAATCAACGAATACAAACTCAGTGTCAGTACCGCTGCTTACTCGACTTCAAGTGTTAAAGAACTGCTGGAAGTAGAAAGGCAAAACGGGGCATCGACCAAAGGGTGAGTACTATAACCCACCGAATGACCAATCAGCATGTTTGTCGTGTTGATCAGCGATGGATCACGCTAAAAGCTGACAGCACACGTCACCATTTTCGTTGCTCGTACAGGCAATTTTCGTGGTCGGCCATTTTTGTGGCGGTTGCCGGTTTGCACCAGACGTCACGACTCAGTGGTCTCGTGTGCTGCTGATGGCCACGCATCACCACAACTGGCAACTATGAGCAATGTTTGTGGTGAGAAATCAAACCGGTTTGATTTTCGGCAACCTGTGGTCACCACGGAATTTCCGTGGTGAGTGGTCGTTGCCGGCCACAGCACACTTGGCCATTTTCTTGACGACCACGAAAACTGCCTATGAGCAACGAAAGGGGTGACGTGTGCTGCAGGCTTAAAAACTCCGCGATCCTCACCCTCTGCTGGCCCGCTATGAGGATCCGAGCATCCTCCCAAACAGGGTTTTTACCAAAACTGACGCTAGGTGGCGATCATCACTAGTGTCGGTGCTACATGTAGGTTTCCATCTTGAAAAGTAGTGCGCGCGCGGAGCGAACAGAAATTCTTCTGTTTGTGAAGCGGTCACAAAGGTATAGAGTGATACAAACAACGGTGGAGTAGATATAAAGTAATAATAAAGTTATTCTGTTTCATTTTCGACAAGATAAATACTGTTTTCTGCAAATAATATCATTTTGAAAAAGAAGTTCGCGTCAGGTGATAGACCAGCCCGCCGACGATGACGCCAGGATTTCAAGATGGCGATCTAGCATCGATGGCACTGTAAAGATTTTCGTCCAATTATCAAAAAATTTCAACGCTGCGTGGAGTATGAGTTTTTACCTCGATCCACTTGATCAACTCATGTTGTTGCGAGTGGATGAAGAGGAACGAGATAAAACTCCTGCTGTGGGAAGATCGTGTTTGGGAAGCTAAGGTACATGTACCTCTTATCATTTAGTCGACTTTTATCGCATTTTATATGATTTATTCCCGTCGGTAGATATAATACCCGACATATCCCATTTGTCATTTCGCAGGGTGTCGCGGATTATGATCGATATTCATTTCTCCCGTCCAACCATCAAGGTATACAGGGAACACAGGACGACCACCATCGTTCAACTCCTGAGTAAGTAACCAAACGACATTGCCACATTTATATTTACCCTGTCAGCAAATGTATTACATGTACGCCTAATTTCATTTCTATTTGGATTGCCTTCATTCACGAATGTAACGTAATGTAATGTAAATATAATGTAGCTCACTCGTGAATATCATGCGATGTTCTGACTTGATTTTATCCCATTCGCAGGTAACTTTGGTGGCCAACTTGGCCTCTGTCTCGGAGCCAGCGTCCTAACGCTCGCGGAGATAGGCGAGTACCTTATCTTCAAGATTCAAGCGCTGATTTTTTGGCTTCGTGAACAGGGACACGGTGACAAGAAACCAACGGATCGAATCAAGGAAAAATCGGCGACAGGAACCGTGTAGGATATGACGTTAGAGAAACATTAACAAGAAATAGATTTTTCATTTTTCCTTGTAAACACCAACCATTCTGTCAACACTTTGACGAACTCATCAGCTCTGTACACACAGCATGGTGTTGATACACCATATTTTTATTGAATATTAGGAAAGTGGACACTCTATACAGGCAAAGGCGGCGAGAGATTAGCGGGTAGGTGGCGCCGAACGAATTTTCTGTCATTAGGGCAGGACGATATCATCGCTGATAAACTTTCGTGTGTCATATTTGTAGCACACCGGGTGTTCCAGTCCTGCTTGTACTGTTTGACAGTTTGAAAGGCAGACCGGAACGTGAATAGCTCGGAGGTCGTGTGTGCCTTTCGTAGGTTATATCAGGACTACAGGACAGGCGTCAAAAATTGGAAATGCACTTTTGGTGAAGACGAATGGTACACTACTACATGTATTAACAAACAACACTTTTGTCTAAGGAAGTAGGCCTAACGCGTGTCTTTCTCATCATCACATCATATGTATCTTTACCGATTGCTCGGGAGTGATTAAGAATAGAAAAGTCGTATTGATATCAACGGAGAGCTTGGATTTTTGACATCTTCTTTTCATTGGAAGGAGCCATTCTCGTTTGGTGGATGTTTTGCTTCGTTATCGATGAAATTGATCGAACCAGCGGCCTTTTTATCGGTTAACGGTCCGCGGGTCCGACGCCCAACACGCTCTGATCCGACGGCTGTGATTAACCACAACTTTGCACGGAAATGATGGAATAATATTGACCTGCTAATAACAGCAAATACACGACGTCGACTTAAGACGTGACATGAATAATTCCTGAATTCTGATTGGTCAATAGGATACATTTTTGCCGCAGCTAATGAATTGGCAATAAATCGGGATTACTTCCGGTGGACAGTGATTTTTGCCCACTCCTGCAAGCGTGATGTCAAGTACCGTACTGTTTGCTGTGCAGTGAAGTAATTTTCACACAATATTAGTCGAGTAAACTAGAACCCGGCAGTTCACAATCAATAGCAAAGTCAATAATGAGCGCTGCACGATAACGCAGCCCCAACAATACCAACGTACTTCTCCACCGCGCGCCATCCGTTACATGGACTTAATATACCAAGAAGACATGATTCTGAGGATAAAATGCTAAAGNTCCTCTATGTCCTGGAGAGGAGAATATCTTGGGTGAACGAGGATCTTCACTCCGTCTACTACGTCTGGATAACCACTTTTTACTGTTGCTAGAATGGAGAGAAAAACCTTAAGCGGCTTCCCAACACTCGGGTCTCGGCGGGAGAGCAAGCGAGCCCGTCCAGGAACACAGCGTCCTCGATTTTCCGTTACGAAATGCCAAAATTCCACGCCCATGGTGTAGGCCTCTCTGCTTATGATGAATACCATTTGAATCCATAGCTGAGATGAGTATCGTTGATATTAATTTAGTGCTGTAAAGTACAATGTACATGTACATGTCCATTTATAGCCTTCAAGGGTTCACTGTACGAGATTACGAGCTAAAGTTTCATACCAACCTAAATTTTCATTGGCATTAAGATTAATTTCCATAACTAAACCACTATGTGCGCCAGTCGCCTTTACTCTGCCAGCCTTGAAGCGACTTCCCAAGTTGTTGAACGTGAAGCAGCTGCCGGAAGTGGTATAGCTATGAAGAAGAGCGCCAGAACAATCCACATTTCCATTGGAAGAAGCATTAGGAACGTACAGGCAGCCTTCAATGAAAGATTTTTCATTCTTTCTACTCGCTATATCTAAAAATTCTGAAAAATTCCACGGCCTTCCTGAATACTTGGTATATTTCTGGTGAATCCTTTTGACTCTTTCCTCAGTATAATTCCCGAGGTTTAAATCATAATTGCTGAAACTGTTAAGAAGGTAATCCAAAAGTTCGGTGTCGTTGAATGGAACGTGTAGGTCTGAAAAGAAAGAGAACAAAGGAGGATTGCTATGTGGAAGGAGCCGTTCCTCGGAATGGAGAAATCCATCCCTTTCACTTTTACTGAGTGTGCAGTATCATGCAGTATTTTCGTCGAATTCACACTTATTCGCCAATTCAACAGTTTGGAACCAGCTTGGCTACTTTCCGTGGTGGGCGACGAATTTACCCTAATATAAGTATCCGCCTATTCCATACGCCAAAAAATAATTTTCCTACAGCAAACTTTTTTTTTAATTGTTTTGTGCGTGCTCATACGTTGCTATACCGTACACACTTTCCATCATACCAAAAATAGATAAGCGAGCTCGCTTATCTATTTTTGATCATGCGAATGTTATACCGAAGTGAGAGGTTCCTCGAAAAGCTGGTTGTGTTTGTTTTACTAGTCGTGCTAATAAGATACCGTAGATATCACATAGTTTTGTTACCGTGATGTTTGTGTGGGGAACACTCCATCCATCATTGGATTAAATAACGAGAATTGACTCAGTCACTGTATTTACCACAGGGACTTGAGGCATGCATTGCAGGGGTGGTGGGTGTGTTACAGAGGTCTAATAACACACCCCCGAGTAATGCCACGGTATACTGACGTATACCTAGGAGAAAAATAATAAATAAATATATTTTTCTCCTAGGTATACGTCAGTATACCGTGGCATTACTCGGGGGTGTGTTATTAGACCTCTGTAACACACCCACCACCCCTGCAATGCATGCCTCAAGTCCCTGTGGTAAATACAGTGACTGAGTCAATTCTCGTTATTTAATCCAATGATGGATGGAGTGTTCCCCACACAAACATCACGGTAACAAAACTATGTGATATCTACGGTATCTTATTAGCACGACTAGTAAAACAAACACAACCAGCTTTTCGAGGAACCTCTCACTTCGGTATAACATTCGCATGATCAAAAATAGATAAGCGAGCTCGCTTATCTATTTTTGGTATGATGGAAAGTGTGTACGGTATAGCAACGTATGAGCACGCACAAAACAATTAAAAAAAAAGTTTGCTGTAGGAAAATTATTTTTTGGCGTATGGAATAGGCGGATACTTATATTAGGGTAAATTCGTCGCCCACCACGGAAAGTAGCCAAGCTGGTTCCAAACTGTTGAATTGGCGAATAAGTGTGAATTCGACGAAAATACTGCATGATACTGCACACTCAGTAAAAGTGAAAGGGATGGATTTCTCCATTCCGAGGAACGGCTCCTTCCACATAGCAATCCTCCTTTGTTCTCTTTCTTTTCAGACCTACACGTTCCATTCAACGACACCGAACTTTTGGATTACCTTCTTAACAGTTTCAGCAATTATGATTTAAACCTCGGGAATTATACTGAGGAAAGAGTCAAAAGGATTCACCAGAAATATACCAAGTATTCAGGAAGGCCGTGGAATTTTTCAGAATTTTTAGATATAGCGAGTAGAAAGAATGAAAAATCTTTCATTGAAGGCTGCCTGTACGTTCCTAATGCTTCTTCCAATGGAAATGTGGATTGTTCTGGCGCTCTTCTTCATAGCTATACCACTTCCGGCAGCTGCTTCACGTTCAACAACTTGGGAAGTCGCTTCAAGGCTGGCAGAGTAAAGGCGACTGGCGCACATAGTGGTTTAGTTATGGAAATTAATCTTAATGCCAATGAAAATTTAGGTTGGTATGAAACTTTAGCTCGTAATCTCGTACAGTGAACCCTTGAAGGCTATAAATGGACATGTACATGTACATTGTACTTTACAGCACTAAATTAATATCAACGATACTCATCTCAGCTATGGATTCAAATGGTATTCATCATAAGCAGAGAGGCCTACACCATGGGCGTGGAATTTTGGCATTTCGTAACGGAAAATCGAGGACGCTGTGTTCCTGGACGGGCTCGCTTGCTCTCCCGCCGAGACCCGAGTGTTGGGAAGCCGCTTAAGGTTTTTCTCTCCATTCTAGCAACAGTAAAAAGTGGTTATCCAGACGTAGTAGACGGAGTGAAGATCCTCGTTCACCCAAGATATTCTCCTCTCCAGGACATAGAGGATCGTGGAGACATGATCCGACCCGGATCTTACGTGTCTGTTGCTATGAATGTGAAGAAGGTAAATATTACCAGAAAAGCGGAACAATAGTTCATATTAGAGTTGTTGTCTATTCGAGACTGTTGAAGTTCTCGAACTGTTGCTGTACATTGCAAGTTGTCGTCCTACAGTGAACTGTTTGAAGTGCCCAACAGTTATGAATAGAACAACTATTTACTTAGTAGGGAGTTTTCGCAAAGCCCCCGAAACGCCGATGCGAACGTCTATCCTTTTGTTCGATGCTCCCTTCGTGGCATCGAACAATGGGTTTGGCGTTCCCGTTGGCGTTTCGGGGGCTTTGCGAAAACTCCCTATTACCCCAGTCCCTCCCGAAACCTTTCTGGGGAACTGACTCAAATAGCAATTTGTAAGTCTAGTCCTACAGATTCCTGCAATCTTGTTGTTCTGCAGCAGCGCGGATACTAAAAAACAATAGCGGTCTTCGGAGAAATGAAACGCCGACGTATCGAAGTGTTTCTCTTCCTTGCAGCACTTTCAAGAGATACGTCCGTGGGGTTTGTGCGATTCATCAGATGACCTCAAAGAGGATTCGCCTGATTATTCCCATGACGCATGCGAATTAGAATGCCGAGTCTCGTTCATTAGGAAATCTTGTAACTGCCATCCCTTCACATTGAGTGACGAACAAGATGGTACGTAGTATTCGTCATTTTTCAGCTGGCAGGTTCGACCTGATGGGAAATTATTACTACGGTAAGTTTTCTCCTCAGAAATAACAAGAGAAGGACAAGCACACCGCTTACTAGAAAGAAACATCATCTCCTTGTATCGAATCACTATCACGATCCGTTGATCTGAAAATCTCAGTTATTTACATCACTGGGTGGTAGAGGATGAGATGTACTCTGATCGGCATGGATGTATGATAAAATAGCATGGAAAGATTCTCACTCAAAGTCGCAGCTTTGTTATCACCAGGTAATACATGTCGAATGTTCAAGTCAACATACACAAGATTCATCGATCTAAGGCAAAATCTGCACATTGAAGCCAAACCCACGTGGGCTATAGATAATTAAAACTGTTCAATGACCAATTACGACACCATGTCGTCTGAGGTGATCGATGGTCACTAATTCATGTCCAGGACCTACAACGACTTCGTCAACGACTATCAATGAACTTCCCACCACCAGCAAGGTTAGCCAATCAGGAGGAATTGACAGTGCATATCCCTAGGCCTACTCTACCGGGGCAGTCTTTGACCCGATTTTATAAAGCGGTCTTAGAACTGTGAATCTGGAGTAATTGACGGAAATATGCAACTATTGAAACAGTACTGGCTACCCCAACAAATGCCATTTTGTCGTTCTAGGGATGAGACCATGCGAACTCTGGGACTTGATTAACTGCACTACCAACGCAAGTCTACAGTATGAGTTATCTTCATCTGAATTGAAAGCATCATTTTGCGGGCGGCCAGTTTGCAAGAACCCCTGTCGTATCAACGAATACAGCCTCAGTGTCAGTGCAGCTAATTACCCAACTTCAAATTATAGAGAACTGGTGGAAAAGCAAACCGGGTTATCGACCAAAGGGTGAGTAGGCCTACTATGGCAGACCGAATGACCAATCAGCATGTTCGTCGGTTTTCGTTCTGGTTGATCAGCGATGGTCACGCCGGAACCTCCGATCGACATGCAGGAAACATCTGCTAATCTTCCCCATAGATATGGGAAAGCGGGAGATGTTGGAGAGGACGACATTAGTCTCTACGACAATCAAAAATTGCACTTTTTTTTCTTACATGCGACAGAGCACTGACTGCAAAAGGCGTCACCAGGTTACTTCGGTGGNACCTACGTTCATGACCTAGTGACCTACTCAAAGACCTGTTGAGCCAAGGTGTCATTCTCTTTGGTAGTCAACTGTCAGCTGAGCGCCAGGCCCATGGGCCTCTTGTTTGTTCTGTAGATTGTCCCCAATTAGGATAGATATTCATTTCTCACGTCTGACCGTGAAGGAATACAGACAACACAGGATTACCACCATAGTTCATCTCTTCAGTAAGTACAATAATGACGCCATTCCTCAAACAATATTTACTTTTCCTTTCGTACGTTGCTTGAAGTGACCTCGTTGGCCTCTGATTCTTTTTTATTTCGATTACTTGATTCACGAATGGAAGGAATATCCTCCAATATCTCAAACATAAATAGCATCAAAAATTTATAAGTTTCGCTTACACGTACAATGTATGAATTTTTGATGTCATGTGAATGTTCTGACTTTGCTGAACTCCATTCGCAGGTAACTTTGGTGGCCAAATGGGCCTCTGTCTCGGAGCTAGCGTCCTGACCCTCGCGGAGATAGGCGAGTACCTCGTCTTCAAGATTCAAGCGTTGATGTTTTGGCTCCGCGGAAAGCGAAACGGTGACAAGATCAAACCCAAAAAAATGAGTCAAGGAAAAATCAACCTGGAGAGAATATGATATGACGGATATGACGTGAAACTAGTCAGTTGATGGCTTTATAAAACTAGTTTTCTGACTTATAAAAATCTGAATATGTACTCATGAAATACAACTTTTCAATCAAACACTAAACGCAGTTCAGTGGTTTTCTACGCTTACGATTACGATTGGTATTTTCAGGTGTCTTTGTTCTTTAATAGGGAGGTTTCGCAAGCACCCGGTTAGGCCATACGACGACGTTTTACCTATTGTTTGGGTATACCCACACAATAGATAAACGTCGTCGTAGGGCCTAACCGGGCGCTTGCGAAACCTCCGTAATATCATTACAGCAACGCTTACATTGTAGCAGTGTAGTTACTATTAGTGAACTACATGGTTGACATGTACATGTACGTAAGCATTTCAAGTGTTGAGTGGTAACTTTTCATATATTAGGGAGGTTGAGATCAGCGACTTGTCACGGATCCTTACGTATACGGACCGAAATCTGTACAACGAGGACAAATTTTCTGTACATTTCGATCCGTAGGCTATACGTATAAGGATCCGTGATAAGTCGTTGATCTCAACCTCCCTATAGAATCAAAATGTCTGACTGATGCCTCACATCGTCTACATCATAATACACATGTAAAGTGCACGTACTTCTAGTAAAGATAAACAGCTTGTTGAGTACCCCGTAAACGGGCTGCAAATGTGAAATGTGAAACAACGTAAGCCACTTTGTTTGGAAACGCCGAGTGGGAATACTGATAGCGGCAAAATCTGAAGTGTTATGGAGTCAAATGTCAAACCTTCCGCCGGTGATCAAACAATGCAGATAACTCAATGCAGCGTTGTGCACACACCCTATCTATCATACATGTAGTAGGTCTACAGGTTTTATTTACATGACATAGTCCTTCACCTCAATCGTGTCAGTGCCATTAATCTGCGGCCAGATTGCTTTTCGAGGCGTTCGATAGGGTAGTTGTCTAAAGTACGGAACGGAACAACGAGTTCAAACGGAATTCAAAATGCGAATGGTATCGGCAACGGGAATGAAGTGCAAAAGAGGCCAGCAAGTTTTTGGATTCCGTTCAAAATCATTCCGTTCCTTGCTTAAAACTACTCTTTTTGATATACTGGCATGTTTTATAACTCAGGCGGATGTCTCATTACACCCCTCTCACAAGTGTGCAAAAGTGGCAGGCTGGTTGCCACTGGATAGCTGAATAGTTAAGGCCCGTATTTTAGAATGCTCCTCAACGTAAAGGAGTTGCTCAAGGCTATGTTCTAAACAGAACAATAGCCTTGAGGAATTCCTTTACGTTGAGGAGCATTCTAAAGTAGGGTCCATAGTTAAAATCTGGCCAGTCTCACTTGTAGTGAGGATGATTTTTTACGTGCAGCGGTTGTATCGAACGAAGACACAACGCCCCTTGTTCTCATCACATCATAATCAAATTTTACGTGTAGGCCTATAGACTTTCACGCCATGTAGCAACAGTAGTCCCCATACGTGTATGTACCGTGTACGGCAACATTAAGGTAAATAAAGTTATTTTTGTTATTTTGCCCTGGACTGATTTTCATTGTCGGTTACATCATTGGAAAATAATTGCTAACGTTCTATATCGCACCCATCATGATGGGCACGGCAGAGTCGACCACCCTGAGAAGGGAAAAATACGTGGCAACCAAAGATACGCCAAACGCATTGTTCGATGCCACGAAGAGAGCACCGAACAAAAGGACAGACGTTCGCGTTAGCGTTTCGAGGGCTTTGCGAAAACTCTGTATTGTATTCTGCAAATTGCTTACGGCTGGTGTTGCTGATGCATGGTGGCGACCTCTTCCACGAAATCCAGTTTGATAGTTGAAGTCGTAGTACTAGCGTTCAACAATCGGTGGCAGTTCGACTCGATTGATTCCTGATTAGCCAAGTTTTAATGAATACGCCGAGAAGATGGGCAAGGCGGCCGACTACGAACACATTTACCATGCCAATACCGTTCACGCACACATGAGACCAAACAGCGACCACCAACGCACTCGTAAAAAAGCTTTGTTCAAAAGAGCGTGGTGAGTCCCAATTCATACTTCCTCACCGATTATGCAACGGAAAAAGCTTTGTTACAGACGCAACAGGCGTATTGTTGAATGACGGATTAAAGTGCATGGTTATAGAAACCAGTCGTTAGAGATTAGAATATAACAATAGGATCTTTTGTTCTTAAGATATTTTTTCCTGGGGACATTCTTTCTTGTCATACAGAGTCGTGTGAACGAAAGCATTTTCTGTTCTGTATACTGGTCGGCTTGGAAGTATGAATTAGGCATGAGGCAACACAAAGTACAGTGCTGTTCATCAATGGTAAAAAGGAGACACTTAGGCCGATTTAATAGACGTTTGCTAAGCTAACCATTGGTTCCACCAAAAATAGATAGGCATGCGAAAAGTGTACAACTAAATTTTCACCAAAAAGCCCTGTTTGGATGAATAGTAAGCGCTATACAGAGCTTAGAAACGGGCCTTTTTGGTGAAAAATTTAGTTGTATACATTTTTCGCACGCCTATCTCTTTTTGGTGGAACCAATGGTTAGCTTAGCAAACGTCTATTAAATCGGTCCATATACATGTACATGTACGTCGAAGTGGTAACTTCAAAGAACCTTTCCACTCATTGACCTCATTGGGTCAATGATTGGGAGACTAATGAACCTCCATCGAGTCTGTTTAGCACGTGTAACCAGCTACCGATCGCCGCCACGGCGTGAAGGATCTTCGGTCACCGGTGTACTAGAATCTAATGTCCCCCGATACGTGATGTCCCCCAACAACACATTTACGGATTAAGCCGCACCATTGAATAGGACTCTGGAGAGACCAAGCCCCTTAATCCTGTGACAAACGATGCACTAGGGCATCAGAAAGACGGGGGTATTAGATTCTATCACACCTGTTAACTGATGCACTGCTCTTTTAAAGCAAAGAATTCCTTAGACCATTGCTGGCCGTCAGCCGAGAGAATCAATATTGCTGATATCAGAGTCTGCAACTCCGACCCACCTGTTGACAACGTCCGGGCACATCACATATTGCGCATGCGTCATACTTCCCCTGCAATCAGCAGTTGTCAATGCGGTCGTGAAAGCGTGGCAGTTTTATTGTTGGTTGCCAGGGATCTACAAGTAGTGTAGCATCTAAGCACATTTATATAGGTATTTGACTGTATTTTAGTGAAATGGCTAGCAATGACGAAACAACCGATAAATGTGAGAATTTTCTAAGGCAATTTCGTGACAAGGATACAAAGCAACTAAAGAAATTCACAGCCCAGCAATTCCAGGAAGTGTGGAACCACTATGACACCGATGGTGAGTAAACGGCGCTCTAATTGTCGTCACCAATACAATAATGGCGATTGAAATTAAAGGATGAACAAAAATAAAAAATTAGACTGAGTAGGCCCATTTAAGCATCAAGCTTTTTCCAAGTACCTTTAGGTCGAAAAATGAAACGTACATTGCTGGTCTTGAGGTACATGTGAAATATTATCGAAGTCACCGAAATGCTGAAGTTGTTGATGATTTTCCGAAATTATCCTTTTTTCCTTGTTGTTTTAGCTTGATTTTGTAGGCCTACTATTTATTCGTTACGTTATACAAATACAAATATTTCGAAATGTATGTAAATGTACAAGATACATGTGTTGTTCAAGTATCGGGAAAGAATGTAAGTTTGTAACAATGTTGTTGATGATAGAATTGTCCTATTCTCGACAAATAGCCATGATGTCCTGCAGGCACGGTATGAATAGGCCTACAGTACTTGTCTTTTATCCTGTAGGCCTATAAAATCACCGGTAACATATGGACCGTGTATATCGGTAGTGCCCACATGTAAATCATGGAAGAGAATGGTATACTTTAAGATATCTTCTTTAGGCCCAACGTTTCCGCTGGCCACATGTCACCACGGTTAATTGATCCTAAATGCTGACCTGATGCTGAATTGTTTGTTTGAATGTGAATAATCGATGGAGTTTGAAATGTATTTTTTCTGGTATTGAGTTTGAATATGCTCACATTTTGTGGAGGAAAAATATTTGACCTGTCGCACATAAGAGTAAAACAAGTGCAGGTGCAACATTTCACCATAAACACCGAAAATCAGGGTTACTTAATAATGCCCATCGCCGATTTTCAGTTTTTATTGCGGTGTAACACCTTCTCTGAAATCGGTGTTGGGCACCCTGATTTGTTATGTTCATTGTATAAGGATCACACCACTTTTTTACCAAGACCCCTCATAATTCAACATCAACGGTACACACATTTTTCGGGCCTTCTTCTGCACACAAAAAAGTTTCTCTCAACTGCTTTCCGTTCAAGACGTTCCGGCAGACAATTTCCTTGGCGTTATCGTTGCTCAGGAAGAAATGAACGACAAGTTGCGGTGATGACGTCATTTAGGCCTACATCAATCGGGCATTACGACAAGTTTGTTCATCCATGAAGGACATCATCTCCTATGAACCGTAACTGATGACACTATGCAGAGCAACAACTGCTTTCTTAATTCTCACAACGCTGGTTCGAAACAAAGGCTTTTCCGTCCGTTCCTTGTATGGCCATGTGAACGAGGAAAAAGTCCCACTGAAATCAACGCTATTGTCTTAGTGGATTAAGCCACTGTGAAGGATTACGTAGGTAACCAGGTGTGACCATAACCGTTGACAGTGCATGGCTTTTGTATTGAGGACTTTCATTCTTGGGACTTTCTCCTCTGGTCCACCCTGGTCAACAAGGAAGTATGAACTGACTTTCATTCTTGGGACTTTCTCCTCTGGTCCACCCTGGTCAACAAGGAAGTATGAACTGACTTTCATTCTTGGGACTTTCTCCTCTGGTCCACCCTGGTCAACAAGGAAGTATGAACTGACTTTAATTCTTGGGACTTTCTCCTCTGATCCACCCTGGTCAACAAGGAAGTATGAACTGACTGCATGAAACATTCTACTGGTTAAAACCGGATTACGAACAACAGCCTTCTGTAAAAAAATGTTGCTGAAGTGTGATTCACGGAAAGCAGCTGTTCTTCTAATAATGTAGCATCATTTACGACACATAAATCCTGATCTATATGGTTAAGCATTGGCGACTCTTTCCATAGAATATATGCATCAATCAATCTCTTGTTATAGGCCTACATTTTGCACTGGGCTATAGACAGGTATCCCAGACAACGAAATCTAGATTTCATACAATATCGTTATTGATTTCCAAGGCCCAAGCACAAACACAGATGGTGACAATGTGCACATTTCCATCAAAATGTACTACAGTGGCCGAGCACACAGGTGAACATTTTTCAGTTAAGCACTGATTTCAACGTGATGTTGGCCTAGAAAATGCGAGACATACGAACAAACATGCCTGTACAAATATGACCACGCCCATGCTTTGATAAGCACACCATTTACCCTAACAGTTTTCTAACATGATACTGGAATTAATGATAATGTTGAGTTCATATATACAGTATATACATGTGGGGCTATAGTGCCTTCCAGGCTGAAAGCTTCCTCCCCCTTAATGCACTTTACATTTATTACCCGTTTCATTCGAAGACCTTCTCAACTCCCTAGAGAGCGTAGGCCTACAGCAGATTGATGATGATGGGTAGGTCTAGGCGTACAACTCTCCAGTTAGGCCTACCGGTACGCATCTCTTCCATCGTCCTTCGTCGGGGCAGTCTTATCATCGGTAACATTTTTTAATGTTGCCCATCTGTGAGAGATCCACTTATCTGCTGGAATAAAATGCAACTTGACAATAGGGAACAGAGAGAGAAACGTGTCGATTCCTAAACAATCAGTGTAAACACTGACAAAAACACTGACAGTTCCATACAAACAGCCGCCTGTCCAAAACTTACGAGTCCAGTTCAAGGTTGCGAATACTTCAGGCAGCAAAAATTCATCAACGCTCGACCTTGGCTCTTGTTTCACCTATCGATATGCATCAAAATATCATTGTATTGTTGCTTAATTGATACGTCAAACAGCACTCTGCACTTACCACACACGTGCATTGCACATTGAACATCTTGATTTGTTCAGCCTAAGGCGATATGACAGTTATTCACATTCTGATATAGATGTTTCAAAGACCAGGGATCGATCTATTGGCTCTATTTCCGAGGCATTGCATTATGAGTATACAAGTGAATTATGCTTATTAAAGGAATAATAGCCTGATTGCGTGAAATTTACAATATTATTCACGATAAAAGCATTTTATAGGAAGTCCCGAAGTGATTTGTTGCTGCGATTTAGCAAAGTATCAAAAATTAAAAGGCCGTTTTGTTGTCAGCAATATGGGTGCGGCCCGTACACTACAATGTATACACGTAGAACACTTTTATCAAACTCGTTGTTCATTCGTTTTCGCCGTTGGGACAGCAGGTGTGCAAGGAATCCAAGTCCCCCTGGAATCAAAGTCCGGTGTTATTGTTCAGCGAGGGATTAGAGTATGGCTAGAGAGACCATGGCCATCCGAATATAACCTTACAATAGCGGGCTATTGTTTGGCGGATCCCTGGGACCTTATTCACAAAGCCCCCGTAACTTTAAGGGTACACAAATCCTTTGTCAGGCTGATAGTGGACAATAGGTTGTCCGCAAAAGGACAATAGTCTGCGCACTCCCGTAAGTTACGGGAGCTTCGTGAATAAGGTCGCTGATGCCTGTCACACCTGTACGATTCGGTTTGTCAGTGTTTCCTCTTATTGTTTGGGAAACACTGACAAACAGATCGGCACGTTTCTTTGTGTGTCCCCTATTGTCAAGTCGCAGCTTGTTCGGTCGGACAACGAGGGGAATACTCACAGATGGGGAACATTCAAAAACGTTACACCGGCCCTCAGCCCATCTAGACATCCACAAACGGTCGTACGGCAGGATGCGCACAAACGATCGGCTAAACCACTCTGACGACAAACCACTTCGCTGTTATTAGCAAAATAAGATGAATTAGATTTGGAATTAGTGAAAGTGATTGGTTAGTAGAGGATCATGTCTCTCCAAGTCATTTGAGAAAATGGTGGACATCAATCAAGTCAGAATGACAGATGAGGGGGAATTTTAAAGTCACAGAATACCAACCCTTCATTAAGGTGTAGGTCCATGACGATCTATAACAGCGGTTATTCCAAAGATGGCACCCCAAATCTCACCTGTCTCTTCGTGTCAAGGTAGACGAACACACGTCAGCGAATCGACCAAAGATTCACCAACAAAAATCTCAACACACGGTCGCTTCTCCACCAACCGTATCAAATTTGAAAGCTTTCACTCATTACCTTGAGCGACACGTTCCAATTACATTTCCTCAACTGCATTATAACTGTCTCCTTTCATTTCCTTTTTTCACCAGGAAACGGATACATTGAAGGATCCGAATTGGATAATTTCTTGCGCGAATTCGTGTCAAGTGTGACGGCTGCTGACGTTGGTCCCGAGGTAAGTAACTTTCCTTTGATTGTATTGCTGACAGTTTGGAGATGTTTCCGTCGTGGCGTTGCTTTTACTTTCTTTGACAGGGTAAATCGTGAAAGAAAATACCTTTTGGATATGCATTTCAGGTTTTTCATTTTTCTAAGAATAGTTTTCAGAAATCCATTTCCTCCATGTAGATCTCAGATATTGTAGGAGAAGTTCTGTGTTAATACAATATTGTTAGCCTTATTAAAGATAGTGGGGACGTATCGGTGTTACGTTTTTGAATGCTCTCCATCAGTGACTCGAGTTTTCCCTTATACTATTGCATGATGGAATAAGCTGCGGCTTTACAACAGGGGAGACACAGAGAAACGTGCAGATCTATCCGCCAGCGTTTCCCAAAAAATACAATAGGGAGTTCCCTTTTTTGCCAGTATTCTGCCAGTAGATTCATGTCAGCATTTAAACACTGACATACGAAGCTACTGGCAGTTGTTACACCCGCATGTAACGTATTTGAACTCAGCCTGCGATGTCTCTTTACAGTTAGTAGCAACTTCAAAAAGGCGGAAATGATACAAATGCTACTGATGGTGGTTTATGAATTAGAATGTGCTTTGCTCTGTCAGTGGATCAATTGGGAATACTGTTACCTTCAATCATTAAGTATTAATGATGCCGTTGCGAACTGATTGGCTTTAATTGCTTGGTATCGATTATCTCCGGTGTCGGTGAGCTGTTCATACAACAAATAAGTTAATTAGAAATGCCCCGGCCCTTGTCCAAATTAGGGACGGGGGATGCGCCATTCACAGTCACTCTATGGGTGTACTCTTACCAAAAAGCAGCATTTTCCGTCTAAAATGCAAATGTACAACAGCCGAAGTATATTTAGGGATGCTGGGGCGAACGGAAAGGGATCCTAACCCTATTTTCGATACTAAATGACTGTTGAGACTCAATGTTCATGTCTATGAGTAATAAGGGTACAGGCTCCTGTGGAGAGATGTGGCATTACCTGGGTCAGGCTTCTGTTGTGATGGTCAACAATGCTGACCACACAGCAGGCTGTTGATATCTTCGAATCGAAATTCTGACATTGACGCTGTGTAGCTAGATCCCAGTGGCAAAAGCCAGGTCTCTGTGACCTTAATACAACTGCGATTTTGGTGTACATGTATATGCTCCAATATATTTATATTTCTGATATTGCCGAACCTTTATATGATGATCAAACAGCTAATTTTTCTGCTGAAATTATCGACCAGTCTGAGATCAAAGATTACCCTGCATGGTTTCCAATGGTAACGCCACAACAAATAATTGTGTACAAAGCCACACAGTTCCTTTCTTCTTATCTTCAACTTGGTGGAACTAATTTAACACAACAATTCAGTCTTTCGTTGATGACCAGCATGTCATTGCTATGCCTGAACGATCAGGAACAAAGAATGCTTAGCAACTGAGTCCTACGTCAGGACGTTTTTGCCTTGATTAGAAGCTACGATACATACTGTCTGGCGACTTGATGATTAAGAACCAGTCTGAATCAGGTGGCTGTTTGCGCAGGTGCCAATTAAGAATATAAAAAATACAGATCCGTTGCCATCACAGGAATCTGTCAAAACGTTTTCCCAATACATGCATTCGGTGAAAACTTGACACCTGAAGCTTTCGTCGATACTCAATAGTTAATACAAGCAACACTAAAATGATGAACAGCACTTCAGCAAATCACAAAGTTAGACGCAGGGTCCAATAACAGGTTACATACGAAAAGCAACGAAGTAATAATCTTCCTGTTCAACCTATACACAGACTTTGACGCTACCGTTCAATCATCATAGGTGTGGCCCTATCGATGTTGACGACGGATGATTGAAGCTGATCTTAGCGACGTCTACGCAAAATGACACCAAGGAATATATAGGTTAATGGTCATCAATACTATCATAAGGAATTCCTTTAATGATCGTATACAATCCATCGAGCAGTGTATACTCAGATGTAGCGTTTGTCTACCTTATGTAGGCTATACATGTACATGTAGTTCCAGCAACTCAATATGGCAGCTCCCATACCGGGCTCCCGTGTTGTGAAATTGGAAATTACTGCAAGTTTCACCAATGATTCCGGACGATCCGCGATAAAGTCAACATTTTCGTGGGTCGTTTTCTCCAGCTATGTTCATTCTTTTGCGTTTTACGTTACTTGATTAGTCGGAAAGGGTGGTGGCTTGGAATTTGATTGCCCCGAAGCTCAGGTGATGTAATGTCTCGTAAAGCTGTAAAGACAATGGGGCTTGTGTAATTAGTGTGTGTGTGCAGTGTACAGTGAGCCATGCATGTATAGACACTGATGGCCATGCCCTTCTGGCTGTCAGCCTCACGGATATTGAACTTTTTGGATGGGTCCCACTTGTGGTACTTCACTCAGTGGCCTCTACATGCCCCTTAATCAGTACCGTACACATTCAGTGACATTCCCAAACGGTTTCCATCACAGGCGTCTCATACGTCTGTCATTTTGTAGGGGGAGGAGGGAGGTTTTTGGGGACCCAGTGGCTTACTCTACCAGTGTATACACTATAGTGTCTATTTAGTCTATAGTGTATACACTGGTAGAGTAAGCCCCAGGGTCCCCAAAAACCTCCCTCCTCCCCCTACAAGTACAGACAGACGTATGAGACGCCTGTGGTTTCCATCATGGCCGCCAAAATAGACTGGTCGCCTGCTGCTCCGCAATACGAAACACCTGAATGGAAGGAGAGTAGGAGACTAGTCTACTTCAGACTGGTCGCCTGCCCACTGGCTGCTCCGCAATACGAAACACCAATAGCGTGTTCGTTTACTCACGCGGGCCTCCCCGGAGTAAATTTTTGAGCGACCGAGCACATGCTCAATAATGTTTCCGAACGCTGTTGGGCCTCACTCGAGTAAGTTTGCACCACGTGATCAGGCAAAATGGCGGCCAGCAGTGGCACTGGCGCACCAGCAGACGACATGGACGACCAGAAGATAGTCGCCCTGGTAGCCATTTTATCCTCACGATCTGTATCTATAGTTAATACATGCTGACCATTAGTTATGTTCAATTTGCGTAAAAATGGCGGATTCGGCACATTCGACGCCATGTTGTCGAAAGGCATGCTGGGATAGGCCCCAGATCATGACGTCACACGATAAAAGAACGCTGCATGGGTCTCACCCAGGGGAGGCCCGGGCGAATAATGAACACACGTTACAAATGGAAGGTGGCAGTGGCAGGGTACAATATTCGCCGTCCCGCCGGAATGAATGCAACATAGGCTAATACTCAGAGGAGGGTGCTGGTCAAAGGGTGGGGAGTCAGGAATCAAGTTCATCTTGGTGCCACAGCCGCCAGCCAAGTTCCATCATCACACCATTTTGTCAACTCTTGCTCAGACAAGACATTCAGTGTGCTTTCGGCGATAAACTCATGTTTCCAAATCTATTTTTCTTATTGGACCGCCTGCCACATGTAACTATGTTCTTCAATTCCTTCTGAAAGATCTCCAATGAACTGGCGTAAATCAGGAAATTAACACAGTGATTGACCTTTGAAACTGATGTAGTGAACAGAGCAAACATTAACAATGTCTGTATTTCTTCTGGAGACCACCCGACGAATCCCCCACCCTCTGCGACGTAGCTGAAGTAGTTACATATTCCCCATGCTATGACGTAAGGGAGAGTCGTTGCCAGTAAAAGCAAGCTTACCAAAAAAAGACTGGTTAACGTATTGGTTTCGGATTTCTTTACACCAGCTTGGGAAGACGCTTCTTTCCGAGCTCGTGCTACCCCAGATATGATCATGACATTGAACACAATTATCAACAAGCACGGCAACATGTAGGGAACAATTTTGTCAATGATTTCGATCAGTAAATATCTCTCGATGTTTGTGAATTCAGGCACCTGAAAAAAACAACCAAGATTTTCTGTGCCACCCCAGAGGTACACTTGAAAATATATCAATATTGGCACGTTGATGATCAAGACTATAGTCATCATCACACCAAGTGCGATTCGGCGTGTCCTTGTCGTCATTATAATGTGGATTTTTATCGGGAACCACACTCCGATGCATCTCTCGAAGGAAAACATCACGATTAAGTACGACGAAATACACGAACTAACTCTGTTTTGATATCTCAACACCTTACAGATGAAATGTGGCCAAAAGGAAAGCGGTGGTTCTATGAAGAAGTTTCCAGTACTTTTCTCCAGTATTCCACTCATAATCCATGAGTACGTGCCGAAAATTAATGTCCCCAAATCTGCCACAGCCAGCGGGCCTAAATATGTCACTGTCACCTGGTCCTTCCTCCTGCATCTCCAGAAGATAATGATGGAGAGAATGTTCCCACCAAGGCCAAGACTGATGACTACTCCCATGACATACCTGTTGATGAACGTTATCACCAAGCGAATTATCTCCAATAATGTTGCTCGTTCTGATTGAGAAGTAGTATCAGAAAAGCTGACATCAGTAGCCATCTCTTAAGAGTCTTCAACTGCTCTGCCGATTTGAAAGAAATAAGATGTGGCATGATATATCGGATATCGACGACACCATCAATACCCAGCAGTGTCTGCTTCAGTTATTATGACTGACTTCGTCAGAGCACTTGAGCTTTTCGTGTAGCTCTATTTTTAAATAAAGTTTTAAAAACTTCTTTAAGATCTATTTTAAAGTTCATTACTCAATTTATGTACGACTTTCCTTATGTTATCGATGCAAGGAACACACATCAAAGTATACTTCCCCACTAGTATCAATTCATCTTGGATAAACTCATGTTGCCTAATCTGTTATTCTTATTATTCTTACTGCTAACTATGTTCTTCAATTCCTTCTGAAAGATCTCCAATGAACTGGCGTAAATTAGGAAATTAACACAATGTTTGACCATTGAAACTGATGTAGTGAACAGAGCAAACATTAACAATGTCTGTATTTCTTCTGGAGACCACCCGACGAATCCCCCACCCTCTGCGACGTAGTTGAAGTACACGTATATCATGTGCATGTACATTTACAAGGCGTTGTTGTCCAAATTCACATCTTGATGGTAATTTTGATACGTGAACAAGGCACGATACTATTTGCAACAATGAAACCGACATTTGATAGCCGGTGCCTGCATCCAGGCTCTAACGTTCTATATCGCACCCATCATGATGGGCACGGCAGAGTCGACCACCCTGAGAAGGGAAAATATGTGGCAACGAAAGATACGCCAAACGCATTGTTCGATGCCACGAAGAGAGCACCGAACAAAAGGACAGACGTTCGCGTTGGCGTTTCGAGGGCTTTGCGAAAATTCTGTATTGTATTCTGCAAATTGCTTACGGCTGGTGTTGCTGATGCGGTGGCGACCTCTTCCTCGAAATCCAGTTTGATAGTTGAAGTCGTAGTACTAGCGTTCAACAATCGGTGGCAGTTCGACTCGATTGATTCCTGATTAGCCAAGTTTTAATGAATACGCCGAGAAGATGGGCAAGGCGGCCGACTACGAACACATTTACCATGCCAATACCGTCCACGCACACATGAGACCACACAGCGACCACCAACGCACTCGAAAAAAGCTTTGTTCAAAAGAGCGTGGTGAGTCCCAATTCATACTTCCTCACCGATTATGCAACGGAAAAAGCTTTGTTACAGACGCAACAGGCGTATTGTTGAATGACGGATTAAGGTGCATGGTTATAGAAACCAGTCGTTAGAGATTAGAATATAACAATAGGATCTTTTGTTCTTGAGATATTTTTTCCTAGGGACATTCTTTCTTGTCATACAGAGTCGTGTGAACGAAAGCATTTTCTGTTCTGTATACTGGTCGGCTTGGAAGTATGAATTAGGCATGAGGCAACACAAAGTACAGTGCTGTTCGTCAATGGTAAAAAGGAGACACTTAGGACCGATTTAATAGACGTTTGCTAAGCTGACCATTGGTTCCACCAAAAATAGATAGGCATGCGAAAAGTGTACAACTAAATTTTCACCAAAAAGCCCTGTTTGGATGAATAGTAAGCGCTATACAGAGCTTAGAAACGGGCCTTTTTGGTGAAAAATTTAGTTGTACATTTTTCGCACGCCTGTCTCTTTTTGGTGGAACCAATGGTTAGCTTAGCAAACGTCTATTAAATCGGTCCATATACATGTACGTCGAAGTGGTAACTTCCAAGAACCTTTCCACTCATTGACCTCATTGGGTCAATCATTGGGAGACTAATGAACCTCCATCGAGTCTAGTGTTTAGCACGTGTAACCAGCTACCGATCGCCGCCACGGCGTGAAGGATCTTCGGTCACCGGTGTAATAGAATCTAATGTCCCCCGATACGTGATGTCCCCCAACAACACATTTACGGATTAAGCCGCACCATTGAATAGGACTCTGGAGAGACCAAGACCCTTAATCCTGTGACAAACGATGCACTGAGTCAGCTTGCCCTTAACTGATGCACTGCTCTTTTAAAGCAAAGAATTCCTTAGACCATTGCAGGCCGTCAGCCGAGAGAATCAATATTGCTGATATCAGAGTCTGCAACTCCGACCCACCTGTTGACAACGTCCGGGCACATCACATATTGCGCATGCGTCATACTTCCCCTGCAATCAGCAGTTGTCAATGCGGTCGTGAAAGCGTGGCAGTTTTATTGTCGGTTGCCAGGGATCTACAAGTAGTGTAGCATCTAAGCATATTTATATAGGTATTTGACTGTATTTTAGTGAAATGGCTAGCAATGACGAAACAACCGATAAATGTGAGAATTTTCTAAGGCAATTTCGTGACAAGGATACAAAGCAACTAAAGAAATTCACAGCCCAGCAATTCCAGGAAGTGTGGAACCACTATGACACCGATGGTGAGTAAACGGCGCTGTAATTGTCGTCACCAATACAATAATGGCGATTGAAATTAAAGGATGAACAAAAATAAAAAAATAGACTGAGTAGGCCTATTAAGCCTCAAGCTTTTCCAAGTACCTTTAGGTCGAAAAATGAAACGTACATTGCTGGTCTTGAGGTACATGTGAAATATTATCGAAGTCACCGAAATGCTGAAGTTGTTGATGATTTTCCGAAATTATCCTTTTTTCCGTTTTTCCTTGTTGTTTTAGCTTGATTTTGTAGGCCTACTATTTATTCGTTACGATATACAAATACAAATATTTCGAAATGTATGTAAATGTACAAGATACATGTGTTGTTCAAGTATCGGGAAAGAATGTAAGTTTGTAACAATGTTGTTGATGATAGAATTGTCCTATTACCGACAAAAAGCCATGATGTCCTGCAGGCACGGTATGAATAGGCCTACAGTACTTGTCTTTTATCCTGTAGGCCTATAAAATCACCGGTAACAGATGGACAGTGTATATCGGTAGTGTCCATGTAAATCATGGAAGAGAATGGTATACTTTAAGATATCTTCTTTAGGCCCAATGATTCCGCTAGCCACATGTCACCACGGTTAATTGATCCTAAATGCTGACCTGATGCTGAATTGTTTGTTTGAATGTGAATAATCGATGGAGTTTGAAATGTATTTTTTTCTGGTATTGAGTTTGAATATGCTCACATTTTGTGGAGGAAAAATATTTGACCTGTCGCACACAAGAGTAAAACAAGTGCAGGTGCAACATTTCACCATGAACACCGAAAATCAGGGTTACTTAATAATGCCCATCGCCGATTTTCAGTTTTTATTGCGGTGTGACACCTTCTCTGAAATCGCTGTTGGGCCGCAGCCTGATTTGTTATGTTCATTGTATGAGGATGACACCCATTTTTTACTAAGACCCGTCATAATTCGACATCAACGGTACACGCATTTGTCGGGTCTTCTTCTGCACACACAAAAAAGGTTCTCTCAACTGCTTTCCGTTCAAGACGGTCAGGCAGACAATTTCCTTGGCGTTATCGTTCCTCAGGAAGACATGAACGACAAGTTGCGGGGATGACGTCATTTAGGCCTACATCAATCGGGCATTACGACAAGTTTGTTCATCCATGAAGGACATCATCTCCTATGAACCGTAACTGATGACACTATGCAGAGCGACAACTGCTTTCTTAATTCTCACAACGCTGGTTCGAAACAAAGGCTTTTCCGTCCGTTCCGTGTATGGTCATGTGAACGAGGAAAAAGTCCCACTGTGAAGGATTACGTCGGTAACCAGGTGTGACCATAACCGTTGACAGTGCATGGCTTTTGTATTGAGGACTTCCATTCTTGGGACTTTCTCCTCTGGTCCACCCTGGTCAACAAGGAAGTATGAACTGACTTTCATTCTTGGGACTTTCTCCTCTGGTCCACCCTGGTCAACAAGGAAGTATGAACTGACTTTCATTCTTGGGACTTTCTCCTCTGATCCACCCTGGTCAACAAGGAAGTATGAACTGACTGCATGAAACATTCTACTGGTTAAAACCGGATTACGAACAACAGCCTTCTGTAAAAAAAATGTTGCTGAAGTGTGATTCACGGAAAGCAGCTGTTCTTCTAAATGTAGCGTCATTTACGACCATAAATCCTGATCTATATGGTTAAGCATTGGCGACTCTTTCCATAGAATATATGCATCAATCAATCTCTTGTTATAGGCCTACATTTTGCACTGGCCTATAGACAGGTATCCCAGACAACGAAATCTAGATTTCATACAATATCGTTATTGATTTCCAAGGCCCAAGCACAAACACAGATGGTGACAATGTGCATATTTCCATCAAAATGTACTACAGTGGCCGAGCACACAGGTGAACATTTTTCAGTTAAGCACTGATTTCAACGTGATGTTGGCCTAGAAAATGCGAGACATACGAACAAACATGCCTGTACAAATATGACCACGCCCATGCTTTGATAAGCACACCATTTAGCCTAACAGTTTTCTAACATGATACTGGAATTAATGATAATGTTGAGTTCTTATATACAGTATATACATGTGCGTGGGGCTATAGTGCCTTCCAGGCTGAAAGCTTCCTCCCCCCTTAATGCACTTTACATTATTACCCGTTTCATTCGAAGACCTTCTCAACTCCCTGGAGAGCGTAGGCCTACAGCAGATTGATGATGATGGGTAGGTCTAGGCGTACAACTCTCCAGTTAGGCCTATACGCATCTCTTCCATCGTCCTTCGTCGGGACAGTCTTATCATCGGTAACATTTCTGAATGTTGCTCATCTGTGAGAGATCCACTCGTCTGATGGAATAAACTACAACTTGACAATAGGAACACACAGATAGAAACGTGTCCATTCCTAAAATATCAGCGTAAACACTGACAAAAACGCTGGCAGTTCCTCACCAACAGTCCCCTGTCCAAAACCTACGAGTCCAGTTCAAGGTTGCGAATACTTCACGCAGCAAAAATTTATCAATGCTCGACCTTGGCTCTTGTTTCACCTATCGATATGCATCAAAATATCATTGTATTGTTGCTTAATTGATACGTCAAACAGCACTCTGCACTTACCACACACGTGCATTGCACATTGAACATCTTGGTTTGTTCAGCCTAAGGCGATATGACAGTTATTCACATTCTGATATAGATGTTTCAAAGACCAGGGATCGATCTATATTGGCTCTATTTCCGAGGCATTGCATTATGAGTATACAAGTGAATTATGCTTATTAAAGGAATAATAGGCTGATTGCGTGAAATTTACAATATTATTCACGATAAAAGCAATTTAGGAAATCCCGAAGTGATTTGTAGCTGCGATTTAGCAAAGTATCAAAAATTAAAAGGCCTTTTTTTATCAGCAATATTCATGGGTGCGGCCCGTACACAGAACGCTTTTATCAAACTCGTTGTTCATTCGTTTACGCCGTTTGAACAGCAGGTGTGACAGGAATCAGCGTCCCAGGAATGCAGATCAAAACAATAGCCCGCTATTGTAAGGTTATTTTCGAACGGTCATGGCCTCTCTATAGCCATATATTCTAACCCCTCGCTGAACAATAAGACCGGATTTTAATTCCAGGTGGACTTGGATTCCTGTCACACCTGTACGTTTCCGTATGTCAGTGTTTCCCCTTATTGTTTGGGAAACGCTGACAGACAGATCGGCACGTTTCTGTGTGTCCCCTGTTGTCAAGTCGCAGCCTGTTCCGTCGGACAACGAGGGGAATACTCACAGATGGGGAACATTCAAAAACGTTACACCGGCCCTCAGCCCATCTAAACATCCACAAACGGTACGACAGGATGCGCACAAACGATCGGCTAAACCACTCTGACGACAAACCACTTCGCTGTTATTAACAAAGTAAGATGAATTAGATTTGGAATTAGTGAAAGTGATTGGTTAGTAGAGGATCATGTCTCTCCAAGTCATTTGAGAAAATGGTGGACATCAATCAAGTCAGAATGACAGATGAGGGGGAATTTAATTCACAGAATACCAACCCTTCATTAAGGTCTTGGTCCATGACGATCTATAACAGCGGTTATTCCAAAGATGGCACCCCCAAATCTAACCTGTCGATTCGTGTCAAGGTATAGACAAAGACACGTCAGCGAATCGACCAAAGATTCACCAACAAAAATCTCAACACACGGTCGCTTCTCCACCAACCGATCAAATTTGAAAGCTTTCACTCATTACCTTGAGCGACACGTTCCAATTACATTTCCTCAACTGCATTATAACTGACTCCTTTCATTTCCTTTTTTTCACCAGGAAACGGATACATTGAAGGATCCGAATTGGATAATTTCTTGCGCGAATTCGTGTCAAGTGTGACGGCTGCTGACGTTGGTCCCGAGGTAAGTAACTTTCCTTTGATTGTATTGCTGACAGTTTGAGCTCAGATGTTTCCGTCGTGGCGTTGCTTTTACTTTCTTTGACAGCGTATCGTGAAAGAAAATAGCTTTTGGATATGCATTTCAGGTTTTTCATTTTTCTAAGAATAGTTTTCAGAAATCCTTTCCCTCCAAGTAGATCTCAATTATTGTAGGAGAAGCTCTGTGTCAGTAAATGTACAATATTGTTACCCCTTATTAAAGATAGTGGGGAAGTATCGGTGTTACGTTTTTGAATGTTCCCCATCATGCAGTGAGTGCCCCCTACCAGTGTTCTCCGCATGGCTTTTTGTAAGGGTGGCCCACCCTACCTTGGCATGTTACCACCCTACCTTAGAAGTAACCACCCTACCTTGCAGTCCAATTTTGTAATGGTTTTCTATTACACCCCCCCCCCACCATAAATTGGTGACCACCCTATCTTAATTTGCAAAGTAATGGGAAAACCTGGAATTTCAAGGGTACCACCCTAACTTAAGAAATCCTGCGGAAAACACTGCCCTACTGTTCCCTGATAAAAGGAATAAGCTGCGGCTTTACAGTAGGGGACACACAGGGAAACGTGTATAGATCTATCTGCCAGCGTTTCCCAAAAAATACAATAGGGAGTTCCCTTTTTTGCCAGTATTCTGCCAGTAGATTCGTATGTCAGCATTTAAACACTGACATACGAAGATACTGGCAGATGTTACACCCGCATGTAAGGTATTTGAACTCAGCCTGCGATGTCTCTTTACAGTTAGTAGCAACTTCAAAAAGGCGGAAATGATACAAATGCTACTTATGGTGGTTTATGAATTAGAACGTGCGTTGCTCTGTCAATGGATCAATTGGGAATATTGTTACCTTCAATCATTAAGTATTAATGATGCCGTTGCGAACTGATTGGCTTTAATTGCTTGGTATCGATTATCTCCGGTGTCGGTGAGCTGTTCCTACAACAAATAAGTTAATTAGAAATGCCCCGGCCCTTGTCCAAATTAGGGACGGGGGATGCGCCATTCAGAGTCATTCTATGGGTGTACGTATCTCTCTTACCAAAAAGCAGCATTTTTCCGTCGAAAATGCAAATGTTCAACAGCCGAAGTATATTTAGGGATGCTGGGGCGAACGGAAAGGGGTCCTAACCCTATTTTCGATACTAAATGACTGTTGTTGAGACTCAACGTTCATGTCTATGAGTAATAAGGTACAGCCTCCTGTGGAGAGATGTGGCATTACCTGGGTCAGGCTTCTGTTGTGATGGTCAACATTGCTGACCACACAGCAGGCTGTTGATATCTTCGAATCGAAATTCTGACATTGACGCTGAGTAGCTAGATCCCAGTGGCAAAAGCCAGGTCTCTGTGACCTTACAACTGCGATTTTGGTGTACATGTATATGCTCCAATATATTTATATTTCTGATATTGCCGAACCTTTATATGATGATCAAACAGCTAATTTTTCTGCTGAAACTCCACATTATCGACCAGTCTGAGATCAAAGATTACGCTGCATGGTTTCCAATGGTAACGCCACAACAAATAATTGTGTACAAAGCCACACCGTTCCTTTCTTCTTATCTTCAACTTGGTGGAACTAATTTAACACAACAATTCAGTCTTTCGTTGATGACCAGCATGTCATTGCTATGCCTGAACGATCAGGAACAAAGAATGCTTAGCAACTGAGTCCTACGTCAGGACGTTCTTGCCTTGATTAGAAGCTACGATACATACTGTCTGGCGACTTGATGATTAAGAACCAGTCTGAATCAGGTGGCTGTTTGCGCAGGTGCCAATTAAGAATATAAAAAATACAGATCCGTTGCCATCACAGGAATCTGTCAAAACGTTTTTCCAATACATGCATTGGAATCGGTGAAAACTTGACACCTGAAGCTTTCGTCGATACTCAATAGTTAATACAAGCAACACTAAAATGATGAACAGACGCTTCAGCAAATCACAAAGTTAGACGCAGGGTCCAATAACAGGTTACATACGAAAAGCAACGAACAGTAATAATCTTCCTGTTCAACCTACACAGACTTTGACACTACCGTTCAATCATCATAGGTGTGGCCCTATCGATGTTGGCGACGGATGATTGAAGCTGATCTTAGCGACGTCTACGCAAAATGACACCAAGGAATATATAGGTTAATGGTCATCAATACTATCATGAATTCCTTTAATGATCGTATACAATCCATCGAGCAGTGTATACTCAGATGTAGCGTTTGTCTACGTTATGTAGGCTATACATGTAGTTCCAGCAACTCAATATGGCAGTTCCCATATGTTGTGAAATTGGAAGTTACTGCAAGTTTCACCAATGATTCCGGACGATCCGCGATAAAGTCAATATTTTCGTGGGTCGTTGTCTCCAGCTATATTCATTCTTTTGCGTTTTACGTTACTTGATTATCAAGTAACGTAAAACGCAACAGAATGAATATAGCTGATATGATTAGTCGGAAAGGGTGGTGGCTTGGAGTTTGATTGCCCCGAAGCTCAGGTGATGTAATGTCTCGTAAAGCTGTAAAGACAATGGGGCTTGTGTAATTAGTGTGTGTGTGCAGTGTACAGTGAGCCATGCATGTATAGACACTGATGGCCATGCCCTTCTGGCTGTCAACCTCACGGATATTGAACTTTTTGGATGGGTCTTACTTGTGGTACTTCACTCAGTGGCCTCTATACATTGTACATGCCCCTTAATCAGTACCGTACACATTCAGTGACATTCCCAAACGGTTTCCATCACAGGCGTCTCATACGTCTGTCTGTACTTGTAGGGGGAGGAGGGAGGTTTTTGGGGACCCTGGGGCTTACTCTACCAGTGTATACACTATAGTCGACACTATAGTATAACGAATAACGAACACGTTACAAATGGAAGGTGGCAGTGGCAGGGTACAATATTCGCCGTCCCGCCGGAATGAATGCAACATAATACTCAGAGGAGGGCGCTGGTCAAAGGGTGGGGAGTCAGGAATCAAAGTTCATCTTGGTGCCACAGCCGCTAGCCAAGTTCCATCATCACACCATTTTGTCAACTCTTGCTCAGACAAGACATTCAGTGTGCTTTTGGCGATAAACTCATGTTTCCAAATCTATTTTTCTTATTGGACCGCCTGCCACATGTAACTATGTTCTTCAATTCCTTCTGAAAGATCTCCAATGAACTGGCGTAAATTAGGAAATTAACACAATGATTGACCATTGAAATTGATGTAGTGAACAGAGCAAACATTAACAATGTCTGTATTTCTTCTGCAGACCACCCGACGAATCCCCCACCCTCTGCGACGTAGTTGAAGTAGTTACATATTCCCCATGCTATGACGTAAGGGAGAGTCGTTGCCAGAAAAAGCAAGCTTACCAAAAAAAGACTGGTTAACGTATTGGTTTCGGATTTCTTTACCCCAGCTTGGGAAGACGCTTCTTTCCGAGCTCGTGCTACCCCAGATATGATCATGACATTGAACACAATTATCAACAAGCCTGGCAACATGTAGGGAACAATTTTGTCAGTGATTTCGATCAGTAAATATCTCTCGATGTTTGTGAATTCAGGCACGTGAAAGAAACAACCAAGATTTTCTGTGCCACCCCAGAAGTACACTTGAAAATATACCAATATTGGGACGTTGATAATCAAGACTATAGTCATCATCACACCAAGTGCGATTCGGCGTATCCTTGTCGTCATTATAATGTGGATTTTTATCGGGAACCACACCCCGATGCATCTCTCGAAGGAAAACATCACGATTAAGTATGACGAAATACACGAACTAACTCTGTTTTGATATCTCAACACCTTACAGATGAAATGTGGCCAAAAGGAAAGCGGTGGTTCTATGAAGAAGTTTCCAGTACTTTTCTCCAGTACTCCACTCATAATCCATGAGTACGCGCCGAAAATTAATGTCCCCAAATCTGCCACAGCAAGCGGGCCTAAATATGTCACTGTCACCTGGTCCTTCCTCCTGCATCTCCAGAAGATAACGATGGAGAGAATGTTCCCACCAACGCCAAGACCGATGACCACTCCCATGACATACCTGTTGAAGAACGTTATCACCAAGCTAATTATCTCCAACAATGTTGCTCGTTCTGGTTGAGAAGTAGTATAAGAAAAGCTGACATCAGTAGCCATCTCTTAAGTTTCTTCAACTGCTCTGCCGATTTGAAAGAAATAAGATGTGGCATGATATATCGGGTATCGACAACACATCAATACCTAGCAGTGTCTGCTTCAGTTATTATGACTGACTTCGGCACTAGCACTTGAGCTCTTCGTGTAGCTCTATTTAAAACTTCTTTAAGATCTATTTTAAAGTTCATTACTCAATTTATGTACGACTTTCCGTATGTTATCGATGCAAGGAACACACATCAAAGTATACTTCCCCACTAGTATCAATTCATCTTGGATAAACTCATGTTGCCTAATCTGTTATTCTTATTATTCTTACTGCTAACTATGTTCTTCAATTCCTTCTGAAAGATCTCCAATGAACTGGTGTAAATTAGGAAATTAACACAGTGATTGACCATTGGAACTGATGTAGTGAACAGAGCAAACATTAACAATGTCTGTATTTCTTCTGGAGACCACCCGACAAATCCCCCACCCTCTGCGACGTAGTTGAAGTACACGTATATCATGTGCATGTACATTTACAAGGCGTTGTTGTCCAAATTCACATCTTGATGGTAATTTTGATACGTGAACAAGGCACGATACTACTTGCAACAATGAAACCGACATTTGATAGCCGGTGCATGCATCCAGGCCTGCCAGGGGCTCACAACTTCGTCGGACTGAGGAAACGAATACACGACTCAAACCAGAACAGCGCAGGGGCGCAGTATTATTTCTTTCACCGTGAAGCTAGGAATCCACCGTTGACTTTCAAGCTGATTTTGCGTTGCGACTTGTTTGCAACTGGGCACTCGATCGCCGTCGTAGACTTGCTACACGTGATTTCCACCAATGGCGAAGATGTGGTGTCAATTTCAGTCAACAATCGGTCGGCGACCGGTATCAGTCTTGCGATCGTATTCAATCGCAGGTAGAAGGTTGCAAAGCAAGTCGCAGCGCAGAAAATCAGCAGTGGATTCCTAGCTTGAAGGTCTGGAGTTGCTATTTTATATTCGTTGTGTTGGCAATTTGAAATGGAGATATTCTGGAAGAGATCTTTCTCGGCTAATTGCCAATTACGCTGTGAACGCTGAAATGTACACATTACTGTTACAAGAGCATAGTTACATGACACGAAATCAATGACCTCTTTTTGTGGGTTCAGATTACAACGGGGTGGTGCGCGTAATCCTTATTGATATTAGAGGGTTTTCGCAAAGGACCCGAAACGCCAACGCGAACGTCTATCCTTTTGTTGATGCTTTCATCGTGGCATCGAACAATGGGATTACTGTTCGCGTTGGCGAACAAACTGTGAAGCGCGGACGCCAACTGTTATGATCAGGCAGTAGATCAAATTCATACTTTCTCGCCAATCAGTAGGCGGAGCAAGAAATGCTTTGTTCGGAACCAGCATGACGGAAAATGACAAAGCATTTTCCGTCAGCTAGAAAGTATGAATTGGACCTAATTCCACCTGATTGGTTGTTGGCACGCCCGACATTTTTACAGAGCACGCAATGAATGCAGCTTAATCAATTGGAATTACCACTTTTAAAGTGAAAGTGACCATAGGCGAATACCTTATGAACAAAGGGCATATCATGGTTGTAAATACAATGTACGTACATGAATATTCATAACGACGTAATCTCTTTAATACGCTTCAGTCATTGTTGTCATCATGTTATCGAGCTCATTCGATTCGATCATGGAATAGGCCTCGGCCTATGACCAGGGGCATAGCTAGCTGCGCCCCTGATGACAACAGTGAAATGAAATATATTGGAATTAGAATTACAAAATATCAAAAATACCAAAAATATCTGTTGTTGAAAATACTGAATGAAAACATCCCCACGGCAAATAAAACTAAAATTATGCGTTTATTGGCTATTTTATAATGAAATGAATTGCCACTGGAATTACAAAATGTTGAATGAAAACAGTCCCCGCAACTGAAATACAGACGTCGCAAAAAGGTACACACAACCGCTCACTGCGCCTCCAACAGCGCTAGTTCTGCACGTTCCTCATTTTGAACTCGCACGCCTCGCAAAGGCTACCCTGTCCCAAAGCAACTTACACAGACATTCACAGCTGTTCATACTCTCCACGTCTGCACAACCCTTGGCGTTTCTGAAGCAGCTGTTAATCTAGTGCAGCGTGACACGCCGACGAATGATTGGTCAACTGCCTAACTATTGCTTACATCAAAGTAACATGTCCACGCAATTTACATCTGTGCCACAAAAGTAAGGCAACCAACCAGTGTGTTCCTGACTAATAACCTCCGGTGATCAATCACGGGTAGTTTCTCAATAAAATGCGTACACTCGTCGCCGAGTCCCAGATAAAAATTGTCGCAAATCATGGTACAGATAATTTTCTTCTGTCGCAGCCAACTGAGTGTGTCACAAGCTGATTGGCACAGTAAACAAGGCACCTGATTCTGCCTGTAAGTGAGGATCCCTGGCAGCAATCCAGGGTAGCCGTTTCAGCTTACGGGGCAAAATATCAATGCGACTGAAACAAACATCTCCCAGTAACTATTTGTAAAGGGAGAATTTTTTGGACGATGATTTCACTGTGAGCAGTGTAACATTGTTCGATAGCATTTGAACATTCAAGGCACCAGTGCCTGCAGTCCATCCTCGTAAAAATACTACATCTGTCCCTTTTCCCTCTGTCTTCTTGCATGTTGTTTGCTTTTCTATTAAAGTTTTAGTTGTAAACAGGGTTCTGTTGTTTAAACGTGTCATTCTGCTTTGAATATTAGTGTGATGCGTCAGTACATTCATTGTCCAGGAGCCTGAAATCAATGGGGTGGTAGGCCTAACTGTTTGTGAAATTGCCGAATGGGACCCGGGGAATGGGAGTACCGAAATAATGTGCAGTGCACTGTACATTTGCACAGTGCATTTGTACAGTGTACACTGCACTCAGTTCTATCTCCTTCACTGTCGGTTTTCGATAATTGGAGCCGAGTTGTTTTGTTACCCACAATCAAAATACACGTGCACTTTCCGACCTCCTGTAAGCTTCCCCAGCGGAACGTAACAAGAAAGCGTCTTATTCGTAAAATATTGATCAAAATGTCAAGTGCACTTGTTACCAGAACAACTACAAGAAAGTAGAATGATAAGAAACCGAGCAAATAGTGTTTGGAAGCTACTTGCCGGAAGCTCTCCATTAGAGGTAAGATTACGTCGCCGTACGTGGCAGTTCCGATTTCAGGTAGAAATGTTTGATAAAGACAAACAATTGAGTTTATTCGATAAGCAACTAAAATGGATGAATGTTTGAAAATTCAAGAAAAAGAAAAACAAACAGAAGTTTCTAAAGAACATGCAGCAGAATTTGCAAGTTGACGCCGTTCAATATTGTTAGCAATTAAATGTGCGAAATTTCATCGTTACTTCCAATTTGTTATATGATAGGAGGTTTGATATTCGACCTCTCCTTAAAAGAACCTTTAATTTTAGCAGGAATATGAGTTTCGTTATTCTATCTATTTCATTGATCGCTGTTTTTGAAGTAGGTTGCACGTCATTTTCCTACAAAGATTAGGCGTTCTCTGTGAATTCCAAAAGGTTGATACTATTCCTAGTAAGATGCAACAAGATTCAACCTCTTTATAGTGAGAAACAGGCACAAAAATTGTCTTTGAAGTCTCAGAGTATTTGATGCTACTTCAACTCGAGACAAGTCCATTCGTGTGAAATTAAGAGAAGTAAGCGGTTGATGTCATCCTGCAAGTGAACAACAAGTAGATAAGTCGGTGCAAGACAAAAATGCCAGCTTATCGGCAACTTCAGGCCTAAATCGATGCTGCAGGCAAATAAGGAAAATGGATAAAAAGATTATCAGCAACAAGCGTCGAACGACAGATTCTGTGCCAGTAGCACTAACACATTTAGCTTTTTTTCTTAATACGTCACTGCACTTTTGGTGGCTTCTTCCTGTCTTGAGCGGCACTCGCACTTTTGTTTGGTTTTTCTTGTCTGAAGTGGTTCCAGCACTAGTTGGCTTTTCGTAACAATCAATATCACCTTAACCAACTTTGCATCCCAATACAGGTCGATCTCACCCCCCCCCCCAAAAAAAAATTGGCCTACGATACAACCTAACCTCCATTAGTTCTACACATCACTGCATGCATTAAACTGCATTCTGCACACCTGGTTCAACTCCATTATTTTCTGTTTCAAGGAGTAAAAGAAACGATTACCAAACTCAACCACTGTTTTCGTCATTGGGTGGATTGCAGTCCTAATACAATCAATTTTACAATTGAAGCACACTTGTACAGTTTACAGAATTCAATAGGATTGCAACGTATGCACACACACCTAGGTAGTATCCACGTGCTGAATACATTTAATTGAATCATAGTTCACCTTTATCGATTGATTTGAAATCAAACAACGCGACGGAAGTAAGTTGTCAAGGAGACAACAATAAAGGCTGCAGTCTTTTTTCCTCAACGAGACGTGATTACTATATACAGCCGTACTCCTGGCTGCTGCTTCCTGTCACGTAAGTCTGGTCACCAATAATAAAAAGCAGTATCCTTATTAAGATTATGTAGGGGATGGCTGAGTGGAGTAACAGCCACGGCACTGCAATGAACTTGGTAGAACACGGTGAAGCAGTTATTTCAATCGAACGTCCCCCTCTGATCATAAAGTGGGGATATTGCATTTTATATTAAGCAGGGCCGTAGGAACAGGAGGAGGCAGCTCCCCCCCCCCCCCCGATATTTGGCTTGTCGAAAATAAAAATTTGGCAGGCTCGGCATTTGACTGCCTTTACTCCCCAAAAGCCCAAGTCCAATAAACCAATGAACCACACTTACATGCCTAGAGTGTCCAATTTTGCTTTCAAATGGCGCGAAATGGCGTAAAAGCACTCATATTTTCTAAAATTTTCCCGAGGAGGCCCTCGGACACCCCGCCGATCTCGTGCCTTGGGCGCTCGCTGCTGGGTACTTACGGATATACAGCCCGCTGTATAATATCAAATCTTGCCCCCTCCCCCAACCTCCAGGACGTTCCTTAACAGCCCTGTTAACGCACCAAATGTGTCTTACAAGACTGCAGCCAGTTTGCTGCAGCGTGACACTGACACTGGTACATGTAAACAGCTAGGAAGAGTAGGAGTACATGTAGTTAGCAAGGAAGTAAAGGAACAGTAAAGGAACGTTGAAGGTGACATTATCGGTGAACTTTCCCCGCTTGTTTGATAAGCTGATCCCATAGAGACCAAATGGGTTTACTCTGGTCGTACACGTCATTGTCGGCTTAATCGTGAACTGCATGCTAAGCGGATTCTGAAACAAACCGTATTTCATATAAAACGGGGATTACGGTTGTCGTTATCGACTATTAATAACCAATAACTTCAAATGCACTTAGTAAATACTAAGTGTTGATGATAAAGACATTCACGTTCACACTGATGTGTCCTCGAAACTGCCCTCATTAGAATTGACCACCAGATCCATTGTTTCGTCAAGGTGATTTCTTTAGAAAAGTCGATGGTACACAACAGCTTTGACGATATTATTGTTCTAATCAAATCGTGGTGCCACAGAACACGTGACAACATGCAATAAACCTGACTAGAAGAGTCCCAGAGGTTGTTAAAGAAAATATATCACGACTTCATTGTTTACATTCAATGTTTGTAAACATCCATGTTTACATTATGTTATTTTGGACTTTTGGGACATGCCAACCCACACTCTAAAAAAATTCTCGTCGTACTGACAAGCTGGAACTCGTTCTCAGAATATGCTTAAATTGACAGGGTCTATCTTGTCAATTGACAAGTTTTTAACTTGTCATCCTCGGAAAAGAGACATCTTATCATTGAAACAACTACATCTCGTCATTCAGGCTAAACAAAACTAAAAAATTATGCGCCAAGAGACCGTTATGCGGTAATTACAAGTACTAATAACATGTACATATGAAAGAAAAACTCTCCCAAATTTCAGGGCCTACGGCGGGATTCGAACCTACGATCTATCTATCTTCTATGAAACATATAAACTACATAACCCCTAAACCCTCTTGGCTACTGAGGCAACGATGGTGACAGCATGCTTAGAGTTCAAGAAATTGAGCGATAAATGTGAGGAAGCGCATGCGCAATAATGTCCTGCCACCTGCAACTTATCGCCATAACTAGAGACTTTGTCAACTGGATAAACTGAACTCGTCACAGAGATGTGCGACTCGCCATGACAAGTAAATTGTGTCATGAATGACGTAATTCGTCAGGCTGACTAAAGCATCTCATCAATATTCGCAGACAAGTTGTGGTGACAAGAATTTTTTAAGAGTGCACCAAAATGAATACTTTTGGAATCAAAAGAATTTCTAGAGGGGCATGCCACCAACAATTTACTCATAAGACAAAGAAAGACTGGACATAAACAAACAAAATGTAAATAAACAATGAATTTCGTGGCCCGCGAAAATACCCGTGATACATTATCTTTAAATACCGATGTTTTGCATTTTCGCATTCATTTTCCATAACATCACGTGCATTATTTATTAAATAAAAGTCAATCTCCTCTGTTGCCAACTATACACTCAGTCAGGTTTTTAGCCCATATCAGTAATTCACTAATACGATATTCTATGATCTTATGACACGAACGTTGTTTGCTTTTTTCGTGTTGCACACCAAAACAAATATTTCCGGAAGTACCCAAGTTGCACTATGGGATTGGGACAGCTGTGCATTTGTTGTGCGAACCAACCTTGTCAACTTTCAATTTCAGATTCATAACTTTTCCTTCGAGGCTAACGTTCAATATCACTAATGTGTTTCTGAAGATCTTCACACCCTACTTCACAAATCACTTCCCCATAGCATGCACTTAACTAGAGAAAAACAACATGTCAATCAAGTAATTAGTGATGGCACCTTTCAATGATGCGATTGTTGGTTGAGATCTGCGTCAATTTGGGTGGATTCATGTCATCCAACTTGACACCTTGCATCGATCCATCCATAGCAACCCAACAAAAAGCTTCTTCCCTTGATGTCTGATCCGAAGAAAGAATCACTCTCTTCAATTATTTAGGAGTTGTCATCCAGAAGAATGTCACGTATTGGATAAGACATATCTATTCTTCTCACGAATGATCTCATGATGAGATGCTGTTTGCCTTGTCCATGTGCTCGATGGCTTGATCCCGAAAGTGCCCAGTGGGTGGGATGCATAAGGATATCTATGCCGTAACAAGATCGCCCGGGCTACGTTGAAAGGACATTTTAAAAGGCAACAGTAACAGCTCCTTCAGGGCAATAGCTTACGAAATGAAC
The DNA here is from genome assembly GCA_002633025.1 of Notospermus geniculatus. Classification (NCBI taxonomy): domain Eukaryota; kingdom Metazoa; phylum Nemertea; class Pilidiophora; order Heteronemertea; family Lineidae; genus Notospermus; species Notospermus geniculatus. Next base: position 388,668 of record NMRB01000180.1, on the reverse strand, counting down.
TCCGACTGCTGCATTTTTTGTTCGCTTGTCCGAAGGCAACTTTCAAAGATGGTTTATCGAGGAAATTGTATTATATCCTTAACAACAGACAAGCGACCATTCCTACTGATTGTTTCATCAAAATGATGAGGACGTTTCCTCTTTATGAATAAAATATTTGAGCATTTCTTCTCGACCAATAGCAGTGACCAATGAATATGAATCATACGATGTTGGTTTCCCACCGGGTGTGAGGTATCCTTTGTCGGTGCTAATGTGATGTGCTTACCTGAATTCAGAGACGAAGTGCCATAGAAAACCGATTCTCTGACGAAACGAGAACATCGGTTTTCTCTAAGAACACTGTGTTCGTCTTGCCTCACAGTAATTCGTTGTCCAGCGTTCGTGGCCCGCTATGAAAAAAACGCAAGTCTGATGCATTGCCGGTTAAAAACTTTGTCGACGTCCAACCCCCTAAGGCAGAGTTTCTTGCCATAAGTCAGAAGGACGGCGTTGCAAAGTACCAAAATGGAATGGAATGTCATGAATGTTGGCATCGACGTCGGCGACTGACGAACTTAAGTCGACTTGTTCTTCGATCCAACTTTCAAGTGACGTATTCTCTCGGAGTCGACACCTTTCGATTGCTTTTTTAGGTTGGCAAAGCAGGACCAACTTTTTAATTCATCCTGATAGATTTTCAAAGAACTAGCATAGACAAGAAAATTAAAGCTGTAGTTGATCATTGAGAATGACGTCGCGAAGGAACCCACCATCACCAACGATTGTACCTCGTTAGGTGACATACCGACGAACCCACCGCCATGGGCAATGTAGCTGTAATAGTCAAAGATTCCCCACACCAACGTGGAAGGTAAGATAGCAATAAGAAATAGCAAACTGATGAAGAGTAGACTTATCAAATTACCCTTTTCAACTTTACTCTTCCGTGTATTCAACATTGCATCCTTCTGAGATAAGCAAACGCCGATAATTATCAAGGTATTGAACAACAAGATCAATATGCAGGGCAACATATTCGGCAGAAAGTTGTCAGTAATTCCAAGGAGTATGAAAGTCTCCTTGTTGCTTAAGTCACGGACGTCGTAGAAACAGTCGGGATTATCCTCATCTGCACTCCTGTAATAAATTCTGTAATATACCAAAACTGGTATGTTTCCAATGGCCGATGCAATCACCATTAAACAGATTATCATTCGGCGCCTGTATTTTGTTATGAATATGTGGATTTTCATCGGATACCAAACTCCGATGCATCTCTCGAATGAGAGCATCGCGACTAAGTAGGCGGAGACGCAACAGCAAAACAGATGTAGGTACCGGAGGATTTTACACGTAAGTTGAGGTCCGAGGGAAGATACCTCTGGGAAGAGACTTCCAATGGTAGTCTCTCCAAGTAACCCGCTTATCACCCAGGAATACGCACCGTAAAGCAAAGTTCCCAAGTCGGCGATTGCCAGTGGGACGAGATACGTTACCAACACTTGGTCCTTCCGCCTGCATCGCCAGAAAACGACGATAGAAAGTATGTTCCCACCGATACCGATGATGATGATGACACCAATGATATACTTATTAGTGAAATCTGTCACCAAACGGATGACTTGAAAGAACGACTGCTCCTCGGAAGGTGCGGGCGATTGCGGCTCGACAATCATGATCAATCGCCACAAACTGGTGCTCTACACTCAGTGCTATGACCGAAGTTAGGAGAAAATAGCCACAATGAAAAGAACGCATTCTTTTCACTGCATGGCATCATCATCGACAACACACTATAAATACTTCATCTATATCTGTTTTGTCCTTGACAACTTACTATATTTCCGCCAAAACTTAGACATAATCTATATTCGTCACAACAAGGTCGTCGTTCCAATAGGAGCTGTCAGCGAGTTGACCAATAGGTGTCACTACGGCCCAATTCAATGCATATAGCGGACCCAGTCATTATTGATCGAGCAGCAATCACGTGGATTTTCCTGTACATTGGTCCGCTAGAACTTTGCTGCCATCTGTTGGCAATATGCGCGGCTGACTGCTCCTATTATAACTTCTATTTTTTGGTGCACACATCATTTGAGCAGAATGATATAATCGGCCACATAGAATGCATGTATGAGGTGACATGGATCATGCTTGACAGTTTGTTACATAACTAGGTACCTCTAATCCCCAAACTGCACGTTTATGAAATAATACTTACGCCGTGTAATTTCACGCACAAAAAGGAATTTATAATGACAACGGTGGTGACAGGGGTGTTATTCATGCAGAAGACAGTAATCTGCCGCCAGCGTATCATCAACTTACTGCAGTAATCGGCACCAGAGTTCGATATGGCTATGTTTGTGTAATGTGTTCACACCTAATGACATTTTTCCTATCTCGAGTTCGCAAATAGTGAGCACGCCACACAGACTTCGTCACCTCAAGTAAAAATTACTTTCCGTAAAGCCTACCTAATTTTGATGCTATTATAATGCGCACCACCGGTTGGGAAACTGCCGAAAAATAAAATTTACATTTCGAATTCCCAACCAGATAATGCGCATTCCCGTACTTTTGGGAAAATACCTCACAAGAGGCAAGTTTATTTCAACAACAACCTGAAATAAATTCATGTAAAAACATTCTCTAACCAAATTCATTGTGCCATAAATAATGCACACAAATCAACTGGCCCAGGACAAATTCACATCGGCATTTCCTTTAAGAAAAGAAATGACTTTATGTAATACATGTATATGTACTTCAGTACTTTATTGAGCATACAAGTCCTGCACATACAGGCAAGTAAAACATAAGAAATTGACCCGCTAATCAATTTGAAGACCGCCTCACCACACAACAGATTTAATCCGCTAATGTGCTGGAAGCGGGACATCCTACATCACTGTAAAAACGAATGGGCTCGAGAGACCCATGATTTTGTCCACTACCTGGACACATGGGTTTTGAAACGTGTTCAATGGAGAATGGGTCCATGGTGCCCAGAATATTTGTTCTTCGAGCCTGAAACGGACAGGTCTATAGGTTCCAGTAACCCATAATGAGAGTTCCATAGGTCACTTTGGCCCATCTACGAATGCTACCGTGGGGTGTTGGCACCCATGAGCAGCAATAGTAGATGGGCCAAAGTGACCTGTGAAACTGGTCATTATGGGTTACTGGAACCTAAGGACCTCCTCGTTTCAGGCTCGAAGAACAAATATTCTGGGTACCATGGACCCATTCTCACCTCAAACCCACGTGTCCAGGTAGTGGACAAAATGGTTTTTACAGTGATGTCAGTGGCATTATGATAAAAGAAGACAATGCACAGCTGACGATGCAGATGATAAAATGAAACCAGCTTACAATCAATTGGGAGTGACGGTATAATACACACAGCTATGGCTAACCCCAGCCATAACTTTACAATCGTGATTGAAGGTTTGATGGGGATTTTGAAATTTATTGTAAAAGAATGTGAAAGGAGATAAACCTGTTGTATGAAAAATCCTTAAGATCTTTATTGTAAATACTAGTACATGTAATCGTACATAGAAACGACGTGTTCCACGATGACCAGGATAAGTTGGGCCACGAACTTGTGTAGACGACATGGATGAGCTGTAACGGGTTCCTAAAACTACTGAATAAGAAAACGTACAGTTCAGAGTTATAATGAGAAAAAGACAATGCGAGCGAGGGAATCCTCACCAATGACCGTCTTACCATAGCCGCATGGGCCTATTGTAACAGTCTAACGAATCCCATCGTCACGTAACACGTGCTGGCCTAAAAATATGGACCTGAAGACGGTTCCATATGACGAGTACTCACTGTGTGTAACCAAATTCCAATGCTTTAGGAAAATGTACTACGCATAGCTACAGTAGACCTGATTTTCATCATGCACCGTTTACATAACAAAACATGGTTCACATAACATCTAGCAATACATTTGTGTACTCTGAAGACATTGAACCTTCACGAACCTTCTAAAATTATGAATCACGCGAACGTTTTGGAGAAATCCGTCCACTTTGATCAGTGGACATTCAGCGACATTCCCAAACGGTTTCCATCATGGCCGCCAAAATAGACTGGTCGCCTGTCCACTTGCTGCTCCGCAATACGAAACACCAATCTCCAACGCAGAGGTCAGACGGTTTCACCTTGGAGCAAACCGAAAACGCGGAACGCCGTACCACTGGGCTAGCGAGTTTGACGAAACACCTGAATGGAAGGAGAGTAGGAGACTAGTCTACTTCAGACTGGTGGCCTGTCCACTGGCTGCTCCGCAATACGAAACACCAATAGCGTGTTCGTTTACTCACGCGGGCCTCCCCGGAGTAAATTTTTGAGCGACCGAGACACATAAGTCCCATTCAGAACGCTGTTGGGCCTCACTCGAGTGAGTTTGCTCCACGTGATCAGGAAAAATGGCGGCCAGCAGTGGCACTCACTGGGCGAAAACTAGCGGAATCTGCATGCAGCGGAGACACCAAACCAACTGCGTGGGAGACACCAGGTTGCTCAGGACAGATATACCCATTGTCAACTGTTAGCGGGCTAGGCTGCATAGTGCGGTCACACCAAACAGTTACGCCCTTATACAACTGACCGCTGCGGTTAGCAGGTGATTATGTCACATTACTTTATACCTAACTGCTGTCCACACACACAACTGACTGTTGCGGTTAGCAGGTGATTATGTTGCTTGATTGTATACCTTACTGCAGTCCGCACATAAAACTGACCGCAGCGGTTAGCAGGTGATTAACTTGCATTATTTTATACCTTACTGCTGTCCACACACTCAACTGACTGCAGCGGTTTACGACGAAATACACGAACTAACTCTGTTTTGATATCTCAAGGCTTTACAGAGGAAATGAGGCCAAAAAGAAAGTGGTGGTTCTATGAAAAAGTTCCCATTACTTTTCTCCAGTACTCCACTCACAATCCATGAGTACGCGCCGTAAATCAATGTCCCCAAATCTGCCACAGCCAGTGGGCCTAAATACGTCACTGTCACCTGGTCCTTCCTCCTGCATCTCCAGAACATAACGATGGAGAGAATGTTCCCACCAACGCCAAAACTGATGACTACTCCCATGACATACCTGTTGATGAACGCTATCACCAAGCGAATTATCTCCAATAATGTTGCTCGTTCTGGCTGGGAAGTAGTATCAGAAAAGCTGACATCAGTAGCCATCTCTTAAGAGTCTTCAACTGCTCAGCCGATTTGAAAGAACATAAAGTGTGGCATGGTATATCAGGTATCGACAACACATCAATACCTAATGTCTGCTTCAATGACTGGCCTCATCAACGTTCCAGTTGAGCTATTCATATACATTTATAGCTGAATTTAAAACTGCTTTAAGGTCTATTTTTGGCTTCATTACTCAATTTCTGCATGATTTTCCTTATGTTATCGATGCAAGGAACACACACCGAAGTATACTTCCCCACTAGTATCAATTCATCTTGGACCATATGAGAGATGATACTGGTGGAAGTAGACATTCTTCAGGACACCTATGGAGTCTCGTGTGTAAGATGGGGAGGTCATGAAAAAATATGCATCCCGGTAGTATTAAGTAGGCCTACCACCCCTCACTCAGTACAAGTGTCCAAACGCGGCAGGCTGCCTGCCATGCCACAGGATATTATCTGAAGAGGTAGTTAAAATCTGGCCAGCCTGAGCACTTGTACTGAGAGCGATGTATCCTTACATCGAATAACTATACCTGACTTGCACACTTTCATTTGCAACGCCTCAATTTCCCCAGCTCGTCCTGATAAAACTCCAAGGAACTGGTATAGATAAGAAAATTGAAACAGTGGTTCATCATTGCGAATGAGATCGTAAATACACCAATCATATGTACTATCCTTATATCTTCTGGGGACCAGCCAAAAAATCCCCCACCCTCAGCAATGTAAGCGAAAAAGTCACATACTCCCCAGACTATTATAAAAGGAAGCGTTGTTACAAGAAATAATAAACTAACAAATAGAAGGATCAGCAAACTATTGGCATCAGCTCTCTTCATGACTATCTTTCCAGACGCTGCCTTCCGCGCTCGCCATATTCCAATGACTATCAGAGTATTAAGAATAATTATCAACAAGCAGGGCCACATGAAAGGAACAAAGATATCAATGATTTCGATAAGAAAATACCTCTCGGTGTTTGTAAATTCAGGCACATCAAAGAAACAACCAAGATTTTCCGTGCCACCCCAGAAGTACACTCTAAAATATATCAATATTGGCACGTTGATAATCAAGACTATAGTCATCATCAGACCAAGTACGATTCGTCGAGTCCTTGTCGTCATTATAATGTGGATATGCAAAGGGAACCAAACTCCGATGCATCTCTCACAGGAAAACAACACGATTAAGTATGACGAAATGCACGAGCTTACTCTGCTCTGATAAGTGATTACCTTGCAAAGAAAATGTCCCCAAAATGAAAGTGGTGGTTCTATAAAGAAATGACCTGTGCTTTTTCCTAATAAGCCACTCACTACCCATGTGTAGATACCATATATTAATGCACTCAAGTCCGCTGCTGCCAGTGGGGCAAGATACGTCACCGTCACGTGATCTTTCTTTCTGCATCTCCAGAAAACGACAATGGAGAGAATGTTCCCACCAACACCAAGAATCATGACAATTCCCATGATATACTTGTTTGTGAAATCTGTCACCAAATGAACGATCAACAGCAGTCCGGACAGCTGTTGTGAAGAAAAAGTTGGTGACGGATAATAACTTACGTTGATGGTCATCTTCACATGCGTCCAAAATCAGATGATAGATAAAGAATGGTAACACATTCGAAAATCGCTTGCATATTGCAATTCCTCTGTACAAAATAGATGTGAAGAAATTATATTTCAACATCATATTAGTGGCAGCAATTAAGAGTACCCATGCTTCTGGTGATTTGCGTCAAGGCTTTCTACAGTTTGATCTGTATGTAAATAACCATGTATACATGTACACATGTTATAACTGATGCTTCTATTTCTGTGCTCTTTGTTTGAATTTCCTTCTGTTCCATTGATATCCAACATAGAGCACAAAAAAGACACACAAAATGATAGTACAATCGGGGTCTTCCTCAGGCACTTTCTAGTAGAGATCCCACAAGTGAAACTGTTCCATTGCACTAATAATAGACCACGTTCGCGATCACTTGATGGCAGTTCAACACTAAATTCATGGATATCTGTCACTCACATTGTTTTCCCCTCCCACTGAATACCATCAGAACGATAAACGTAAACGATACGACGTGACATAACACTCCATTCAAGTCTTATTCGGGACCGAATTTAGATGCCATTTTCGGATCGTTCACATCGATCCTTTTCCTAACCTCACTCTCCGGGCACAGACCTTTGGTCCAGCCCGTGGCTTGTCACTTCACACAGTCAGACGCTTCAATCGATTAGCCTAACATTGTTCTGTTGAAGAATCAACCCTGACAGAAAAGGGGATAAAAAGTAGCGTTTGTAGCGAAGCCCGCGAAACGCCAAACACCAACGGAGTCCAATTTTTCGTGTCGCGAAAAGAGCTCACAGCAGAAGGATGGACGTGGCGTTTGCGTTTGGCGACTTTGCGAAAAAAAGGCGTTTATCCACGGGCGAGCTTTCTGGTGTCAGTTCACTCATCGCAATGGGCAATACACCATTGTTTGTTTCCTCACGCCTTAAGCTGGATTTAGCTGCAGGCGGTATGCGGATTGCGGAACGCGGTAAGCGGAAAGTTCAATGCATTTCGCATACAACAAATCGCTTCCGCCGGGGATTCCGCGGCCCTATACCGCATTCCGCGTGTCAGCTAAATGCAGCTTTACGCTGGAACGAATGACACAAACAACTGCTCACAGTTGAGTTGTCCACAGAGAGCCACCTCGAGCGAGAAAACTCTCAAATGGATCGGCGGCTTTAGCGACCCTTCTTGCCCAATCTTACTTTCAACATCTCAACGTCTTTAACTCGTCCTGGTAAATCTTCAAGGAACTGGTATAAATAAGAAAATTGAAACAATGGTTCGTCATTGAAAACGAAGTTGTGAATACACCAATCATATGTACTATCCTTACATCTTCAGGGGACCACCCAAAAAATCCCCCACCCTCAGCAATGTAAGCGAAAAAGTCGCATATTCCCCAGACTATTACAAAAGGAAGCGTCGTCAAAAGGAACAATAAACTAACAAATAGAAGAATCAGCAAACTATTGGCATCAGCTGTCTTCATAACTATCTTTCCAGACGCTGCCTTCCGGGCTCGCCAAATTCCGATGACTATCAGAGTATTAAGAACAATTATCAACAAGCACGGCAACATGAAAGGAACAAAGACAGCAATGCTTTCGATTAAGAAATATCTCTCGATGTTTGTAAATTCAGGCACATCAAAGAAACAACCAACGTTTTCCGTGCCACCCCAGAAGTACACTTGAAAATATACCAATATTGGCACGTTGATGATCAAGACTATAGTCATCATCACACCAAGTACGATTCGGCGTGTCCTTGTCGTCATTATAATATGGATATGTAAAGGAAACCAAACTCCGATGCATCTCTCAAAGGAAAACAACACGATTAAATACGACGAAATGCACGCGCTTACTCTGTTCTGATAAGTGATTACCTTGCAAAGAAAATGTCCCCAAAATGAAAGTGGTGGTTCTATAAAGAAATGGCCTGTGCTTTTCCCCATTAAGCCATTCACTACCCATGAATAGGTGCCATATATTAATGCACCCAAGTCCGCTGCTGCCAGTGGGGCAAGATACGTCACCGTCACGTGATCTTTCTTTCTGCATCTCCAGAAAACGACAATGGAGAGAATGTTCCCACCAACACCAAGAATCATGACAATTCCCATGATATACTTGTTTGTGAAATCTGTCACCAAATGAACGATCAACAGCAAAGCGGACAGCTGTTGTGAAGAAACAGTTGGTGAGGGATAATAACTTACGTTGATCGTCATCTTCACATGCACCCAAAATCAGATGACAAATAAAGAATGGTAATAACAGATAATTCGCATCTTTCGGTTCCTGTGTACAAAAGAGATGTGAAGAAATATCTCAGCTGCAAAGCTAGTTGCAATAAATGCTGCTGATTGCCATCCTGACTTACATGTATACAGCTTTATCCGTGTATAAATAACCCTGTACACAAGTTATATATGTAGCTGATTCTGCTATTTCGACGTCGTAGTTGGAACATGGAGGTATTATTTTAATACTTCCATGGTTGGAATTTCCTTTGTACTAACAATGGAAAACCTTCTTGTACACTTGAAGGTAGTTCAACACTAAAATTCATGTACATCTGTCACCCACACATGCTTTCAGTGCCTTCGTTCCCATTCAAATCACACTTTCAAGAGCTTGCTCAACAAGGTGTTCAGCGGACCAATGGCATGCAGACTTAGGACATTCCTTTTGTACACCACCAATCTACTGTATACAACAAAAGAAAACGCACACACCTTCTGTCCAGTCCCCGACTTGTCTTCGCGTGTACTGTGGGCTCCTGCACATGCTTCCTGTATGCAGAAACTCTGCACTTGCCAAGAACATGATATGCAACAAATTTCATCCTCATGTCGATGCAGTCTTTCACTCCACACTCTTGTCTTCCATTCCATCTTTCTTTGCTTGTTGTCAAGTACAGTACGCAACATTGTAACAACAAATGTGGTACATGTACATGGCATGAAAATACGTATAATAATTCCAAAATATCATGTTGCTTTTTCCTCAAAACGACCTTTGTTCATAATCTTCATCATCACTGAGAAGTTCCAATTTCGAAATACGTCATATTTATTCCGAATTTTTGGCCAGCAGACACTTTCACAATCAGTGAGAAGTTCTAATTAAAGATATTTTGGCGAAAAAAAGGTTTGAAAATCGTTGCCAAGTCTCTTTATATTTGAGATTATCGACAATGTTTTCATCACATTTTTTTCATTCGACGTTTACGAGGACTCCATGATAAAACTAAGCCTATATTAACTAAGGATAGGCCTACTGTAAAAGTAGGGAAAGGAAATACATGTACATGTACATCTACAGTATGTATAGCTAAATTCGGAGGTAGCTTTGAATGATTTTTGCTGGTTTCTTTTTTAAAAAGTCAAGTAGGCCGACACCGATGGAAGGTCTTTCGTGAACTCTACAGACGTTGTTAGGCCAGGTTTACATTGAAGTATACGGTATACGGATACGTGAGCTTAACAAAGAGATCATGACCATGAAACCTTTGTTCGCGCCCGTGTCCGTAGACCGTATATTTCTATGTAAACCCAGCCTTAGAGAGTTTTCGCAAAGCCCCCAAACCCCAACGCGAACGCCAATCCTGTTGTTCGATGCCACGAAGAGAGCAGCAAACAATAGGATAGACGATCGCGTCGGCTCTCTATTCACAAAGTCTTGTCAGGCTGATCGTGAACAATAACTCACACCGCAAAGCTACGAGAACTTCGTGAAAAAGATCCCATCAGCATGAATCAAATCACATGATGTTTTGCCATGCTGAGATGTTTGCGGAGTTTACCAAATTCTGTACCGGTATATTCCAAATTTTCGATGTGGTGGTAACTCCAAGTTTTGCGCGCGCAAAGTCGTTTTTGTTTCTTTCCTGAAAAATTGGCAAACGTTTCTTATGTTGTATCGGCAATAATTGATAAGGTGGATGTTGTACCCGAAAGGATCTGTAACTTGATTGCACCCAGTCGTCAGCTATTCAGTGGTTCTTACTGCTCGATCCGGACGTCACCGCAGACAGTGGTCATGTTCGGTGTGACGTAGGGAGCAAGTACTCAGAACCGATGATAATGACGTCAGAAGGTGCACCTGGTCTGAAGGAATCAACCAATGCGCTGAAGCGACTCTTAGGGCCGTATGCACGGGTCGCACTTTCATTAAAGCCTGACTTTTCTCAATGCTTCAAGCATGGAGAAACTCGAACTTAAGCTACACTTTAGGCTAAAGTGCGACCCGTGAATACGGCCCTTAGATTTCCACCAGAAGAGTTTCTGGTGGGATTGGGTGATAATGTGAAGCGCTTTTGGGACTGTGTCGCACTCCAAAGCCTTGCGTTTTTTTAATTATCAAACGAATCGGATAAACTTTTCCGCGAAAATTAATGTCTAGTGAAATCGGGACCTTTTTACCATGTGTTTATTATCCGATGGACACATATCTAGAGTACGGAGTCCCCAGGACAATATCACCTGGTATAAACTGCCCAAAAGATATTTCTTATAAGATTATAAGGCGTCATACACACTTTTCGCCAGACTGGATACAGTTTATCTAACCCTTCGGGCGTGTATCTCGCGTAAGATGTCCTTGGGGGTCATGAGGAGGACTGAATTCTTGGGGAAAGAAGTTCATGACGGACCAACTTCCTGAGATTGGACAGTTTTTCCGAGATTAAGTTGCCTCAGTCTTCCTGCAAAATAAACTCTTCAACTCGTTTTGAAAGATTACGAGACTACTGCTGTAGATAAGAAAGTTCAAACAGTTGTTGATCATTGAGAAGGACAATGTGAACGTCCCAATAATAAAAATCATATTTCTTTCTTCCCGAGACCACCCAGCGAAACTCCCTCCGTCGGCAATATAACAGTAATAGTTATTGATATTCCAGACTACTATCAATGGAAAGCTTGTGGCCATAAACAGCAAACCGATGAACAGGAGGCTCATCAGACTCTTCTTATCCGCTTTCCTAACGACTCTCGTTTCTGACGATGCTTTTCGCGCTCGCGAAACTCCCAAAATAATCAGGGTGTTAAACACCAACAACAAGAAGCATGGCAGCATGTAAGGAAGGAAATTGTCAACGATTTCAATAATCATATATCTCTCAACTTTGGTGAACCAAGGCACGTAGTAGAAACATGCAAGTGTTTTTGTGCCACCCCAGGCGTATACCTTAAAGTAGATCAGTATTGGTGAGTTGAGTATAAGCATCACCGCTATCATGACGAAAATTGCCCTGCGACGGGTCTTTGTTGTCATTATTGTGTGTGTCTTTAATGGGAACCAGACACCAAGACACCTTTCTAACGAGAACATCGAGATGAGATACGAGGAGACACACGAAGACACTCTGTTATGATATCTCAGTGTCTTACATAAAAAATTTGACAAAACGGAAATTGGTGGATCGGTGAAGAAATTTCCGTAGCTTTCACCTAAGACTCCACTTACGATCCATGCATAACTGCCATAAACCAGTGTACCTAAGTCCGCCACTGCCAACAGGCCCAAGTATGTCACCGTCACCGTATCCTTATTCCTGCACCTCCAGAAAACAACAATGGAGAGGATGTTCCCAGCAAGACCAAGAGCGATGATTATTCCTATTATGTACTTGCTGATAAAGCCTGTTACCAAGCGGGTGATCTGTAACAACGACGACACCTCCTCCTGATGGGTAAAGGAAGTTGGTACCAAATAATGGTCGGTATACGTTGCCATTCTTCTTTGACACGATTTCAGCCGGTAGGACAATGTTTGCGACGGTCAAGCACGATGCGTATTAACAGTCCAGTGGGACCTTGTTCACAAAGCCCCTAAATTACGGGTGCGCAAAAGCTTTGTCAGGCTGACAGTGAACAATAGGTTTCTCGCAAATGGACAATAGCTTACGCATTCCGTTAAGCTACGACGGCTTCGTGAATACGGTGCTTGCAGATTCTTATGACTTTGTTTGCGTCAATTATGAATGAATCTGGATATCCTCTCGGCGGTGACTGCAGATGTATTAGCACAATAATAGTCAGCAGGTCCGTATCTGCAGTATTTATGTACTTATTCCTTGTCTCATGTTCCTTCACTGTGACCGGCAACGTATCCAACATCTCTGATCACGATTACATGTAGGCTTTTTATTCATTGACATATTCTGCATTGGGGTAATGGTAATTCAACGACATTCGTATGCGATTGCACCGACTGAAATTACTCAGTTCAAATTACGTAATTTTCTGTGAAAATCACGCCTGCGTGTTTTTTAGATATCTTGCCATATCTTTATTCATGTTAATGAATACATTGCAGAGTGTGCTAGGTTGTACAGAGAACAAAAATACACAATATTTTAACCCCACCCCAAACTAAATGCCCATTTAACGTTCCTTACTCGTTGAATCAAGCCGAGAGCTGAGGCCAAATACGTTATCATTATAACTAGACAACATTGGGCGAATTTAATGTACTGCAGGAGGAAACCGGAGTGCCCGGAGAAAACCTGCGCTGTCAGGATCAAACCTCAGAGGTGACAGGCACCTCTCTTTCCACTGACAACCCAAATGCGATATATTGGCGTCTTGCCTTGGCAGGGCCGTAATTAGCTTTTTCCGCTGGGGGGGGGGG
>NMRB01000180.1:364377-375064 GCA_002633025.1 Notospermus geniculatus | reverse complement strand
GGGGGGGGGGGGGGGGGGATTTGCCCCCTGTCCCTATGCTAGCTAAGGGCCTGCTTGGTGAGTCATTTAGTAGTTTCCTGTGATGTTACAAAACAGTTCAATGAGAACAAACGCCTACTACATGTATAAAGTCAGGCATATGGTCATTGACTATTTCCAAAAATTGGTTGTCACGCTTCAATATCATCGAATCACGACTGCCGCTGTAACATCTGCCGATGTTCCCCGTGTTTCCCGATTGGGAAATATCTCTCGATGTTTGTGAATTCAGGCACGTCAAAGAAACCATCAATATTTTTCTTGCCAGCTGAGAAGTACACTTGAAAATATATCAATATCGGCACGTTGATAATCAAGACTATAGTCATCATCGCAGCAAGTACGATTCGTCGTGTACTTGTCGTCACTTTAATTTTGCCAGGGGGCAAAACCCCATTTTTTGCAAAAATGGGGGACCGGATTCTCCTGTACAAACCTCAGTTCTTGGGTCCAATGATAGTCAGTTTCTCGGCGTCTTGCAAAAATCTCGAAGGCCACCCACCCTAGTGCGACTCAGGGGGGTCCCCTGAACACTTTGCCAGTGGGTGGCTTTTTACAGCAGCTGGTCCCCCATTTTTGCTCTTTGCCCCTGGGTATGAATATGCAAAGGAAACCAAACTCCGATGCATCTCTCAGAGGAAAACAACACGATTATGACTAAATGCACGAGCTTACTCTGCTCTGATAAGTGATTACCTTGCAAAGAAAATGTCCCCAAAATGAAAGTGGTGGTTCTATAAAGAATGGCCTGTGCTTTTTCCTAATAAGCCACTCACTACCCATGTGTAGATACCATAATTCACTCAAGTCCGCCGCTGCCAGTGGGGCAAGATACGTCACCGTCACGTGTAGTTTCTTTCTTAGATTTTTGGCGAAAAATAGTTTGAAAATCTTTGCCAAGTCTCTTGATAAAAAATTGAGATTATGACAATGTTTTCATCATATTTTTTTCATTCGACGTTGACATGAGATTTTGGAGGACTCCATGATAAAACATTAACCTATAACTATATGAATACCGGTACTGTAAAAGTAAGGAAAGAACGTGTACAGTCTGTAAACCGGCTAAATTCGGGAGTTGCAGTGCGTTATATTTGCTGGTTTCTTTTTTAAAATGTCAAGTAGGCCGACACTAAAGGCGCTGCTCCACTTGACAGTTTTTTCGCAGAAGTTGGCTCTCAATGGGCAACTCAACTGCGAGCAGTTTTTTGTGTCATTGGCCTCAGCGTAAGCCGACAGGACACAAACAATGGTGAATTGCCCATTGTGAGTCAACTTCTACGAGAAAACTGTCAAGTGGAGCAGCGCCTTAACGGAAGGTCTTTCGTGAAGTCTAGGGATAATAGTGAGTTTTCGCAAAGCCCCCGAAACGCCAACGCGAACGCCAGTCCTATTGTTCGATGATACGAAGAGAGCACCAAACAATAGGATAGACGTTCGCGTCGGCGTTTTGGGGGGGGCTTTGCGAAAACTCCCTATTATTCACAAAACCCCTGTAACTTTAAGGGTGCACAAATCCTTTTTCAGGCTGATCGTGAACAATAGGGTACCCAGGAAATGCACAATGGTAACCGTAATGTCACGAGAATTTCGTGAATATGGTCCCTGAACTTCAAACAGCATGGGATTAGACAAGTGTAACTACATGCATGATGATTTGCCATGCTGACATAATACATGTATTTGCAGAGTTTACCAAATTCTGCACATTCCAAACTTTCGATGTGGTGGTAACTCCGTTCAGCAAAGTTTTCCGCTCAAAGTCGTTTTTGTTTCTTTCCTGAAAAGTTAACGTTTCTTATGTTGTATCGACAGTTATCAAGCTGCATATTGTGTCTGAAAGGATCTCCAAGGCCGAGTTTACATCGAGGCACACGCGACACGAACATGCAGGCGAACAATGGGTTCACAAAGGATTCATCCCATGCAACCTTTGTTCGCCTGCGTGTTCCTGTCGCGTGTGCCTCGATCTAAACTCAGCCTAACTTAACTGCACTCCATCGTCAGGTATTCAGTGGTTCTTACTACTTGATCCGGACGTCACCGCAGACAGTGTGGTCATGTTCGGTGTGACGTAGGGAGCAAGTTCTGAGAACCGATGACTAGCCTACTAGGTCAGAAAGGTGCACCAGGGACCGGGGCCCATATTCATAAGTACTTAAGTCCAAGTGTGGCACTTATCCTTTGTTCAACACAAAAGATAAGTATCACACTTTGACTTTTAAGTCGCATCAATCGAATCAGATAAACCCATCCCCGAAAATTATTATCTGGTGAAATCAAGACCTTTTTACCATGTGTTTATTATCCGATGGACACATATACCTAGAGTACGGGGTCCCCATGGACAATAACACCTGGTATAAACTGTCCAAAGGCTATTTATTACAAGATTAAGGCGTCATAATACACGATTTCCCCCAGTATACTGTTTATTCAACCCATCGGACATTTGTACCCAGAGTGATAGGAACGTGGGAAGGATGGTTTTTGGTTGGTTCCTGTGGGTGAAAAGTGGCAGAAGTACCACTGCCCACACCCGTCAGCTGATGACAGCTGTCGGGTGTGGGCAGTGGTATAAGTATTTAGGGATTTAAAATGGCCGTTTTGCCACGCCGCAGTGCAGTGTGCCACTTCACTGTGGTGACTGCTAACAGCTCCCTGTCAACTGCACATTACAACAGGCCGAGGACCTATAATATCAATGCGTTGCCCTAATAATATGATCCATTGTCGTTGCCTTGCCATGTCGAATAAAAGGACACATGTGTAGTACGAAGCGTAACACGCACAAACCTCAATAGGGCAACACTCGCCTCGTGGTACAATGTGGTAGGTCTGGCAACATGGGCAATCTTCGTTGAGGCGATCATGATGATGGCAGTATACACCGGCGAACTTCGGAAACGTTCGGTGATAAATAACCTTTGACCCGATGACGTTGCAATAAAATTCTCCCAACCTAAAACAGCCTGAAAGTTATAATCCGTAACACTTTTCAACGGTCTACCCGACTTGGACACTCCAAAATACACTTGTCCGGCCCTCCATAAACAAAATCCGCCTTTACACCGCGTAACGCCGGCATATTGGGTAAATTTATCACATTTCGCCTGAGCCCGTCTCTGAGGTGGAATGAGAGTGAGTGACCCGTGGTATTGATCAGTAGCGCTTCGCACGTTTGCCGCTACGCGGCGTTCAGGGTCCTTGCGTCTAGCTTAAGATGTCCTTGGTATCATTTATTCGATGCGGAGGACTGAAATTCTCCGCGGAAAGATGTCCCTGACGGACAAAACTTCCTAGACAGTTTTTCCGAGATTAAGTCGCGTCAGTCTTCCTGCAAAATAAGTTCTTCAGCTCGTTTTGAAAGATTAAGAGACTACTGCTGTAGATAAGAAAGTTCAAACAGTTGTTGATCATTGAAACGGATGTTGAGAACATACCAATTGTAAAAATCATATTCCTTTCTTCCGGAGACCACCCAGCGAAACTCCCTCCATCGGCAATATAACAGTAATAGTTATTGATATTCCAGACTACTATGTACGGAAGACTTGTGGCCATGAACAGTAAACCGATGAACAGAAGACTGATCAGACTGTTCGCATCCGCTTTCCTAACAACTCTTGTTTCTGATGTTGCTTTTCGCGCTCGCGAAACTCCTAAAATAATCAGGGTGTTCAGCACTAACACCGAGAAGCATGGCAGCATATAAGGAAGGAAATTGTCAAGGATTTCAATAATCAAATATCTCTCAATGTTGGTGATCCAAGGCACGTAGTAGAAACACGCAAGTGTTTTTGTGCCACCCCAGGCGTAAACCTCAAAGTAGATCAGTATTGGTGAGTTGAGTATAAGCATCGCCGCCATCATTACACAAATTGCCATGCGACGGGTCCTCGTCGTCACTATTATATGTATCTTTAATGGGAACCAGACACCAAGACACCTTTCTAACGAGAACATCACGATGAGATACGAAGAGATACACGAACACACTCTGTTTTGGTATCTCAGTGTCTTACATAAAAAATTTGACAAAACGGAAATTGGTGGGTCGGTGAAGAAATTTCCGTAGCTTTCACCTAAGACTCCATTTACGATCCATGCATAAGTGCCATAGATCAGTGTTCCTAAGTCCGCCACTGCAAGCAGACCCAAGTATGTCACCGTCACCGTGTCCTTACTCCGGCATCTCCAGAAAACGGCAATGGAGAGCACGTTCCCACCAAGACCAAGAACGATGATTACTCCTATTAAGTACTTGCTGACGAAGCCTGTTATAAGGCGCATGATCTGTAACAATGACCACACCTCCTTCAGGGTGGAGGTAGTTGGTACCAAATAATGGTTGGTATATGTTGCCATTCTTCTTCGACACGATTTCAGCCGGTAATTTCAGCCGGTATGAGAAAAGAATGTTTGCGACGGTCTTGCACGATGCGTAGTACAGGGAACTTATTTACACAGCCCCGGTAACTTTACGGGTGCACAAAACCTTTGTCAGACTGATAGTGAACAAAGTTTACCGAATATGGAGAATAGCTTACGCATGTACGACAGCTTCGTGAATAAGGTCCCTGATTCGTACGAGTTTGTTTGCATCAATTAAATCTGAATATCCTCAAAGCGATACTACTGATGTATTAGCGCACGATAATCAGTAGGTCGTTATCTATGGTATATGCAGTACCACTACTTAGTATTCCTTGTGTCATGACCTGCAACGTACCCAACATCTCTGATCACGATTAAGCTTTTTATTCACTGATCATACATGTATGCTGCATTTCGATAACAGTAATTCAACGACACTCGTATATGATTGCACCGAGTGAAATTACACAGTTCAGATTACGTAATTTTCTTTGAAAATCACGGACGCAATCCAAATACGCCGTTTAACAACACTGGGCGAATTTAATGTAATAGCAGTGGTTACACCTGTCTGAAAAAGCCCGGCGACTTTTCGAAGCCATGCAGGTGTAACGTTTTTCAGTGTGGCCATTTTTCTGTGTGATTCTCATTGTTCGGAACACACTGGGAAACAGACTCGCTGTTTCTCTAGCCGTGTTTACACCTGAGGAAATTGCCGGACCTGACCCGGCTCTGACCCGCCTTTTTTGCGTTTACACCTATGAAAATCGGATCCGGATTAAAAATTGCCGGACTAATTTAGCCCGCTTTCGCTCGGCGGGTCTGATCCGGATTATACTTTAGCCCGGCAATTTCAAAGGTGTGGACAGAAAAATGCCGGGCTAAAACGTTTACTGAGCCCACCGACAGGTGTCGGTCTGCTAAAATTG
The DNA here is from genome assembly GCA_002633025.1 of Notospermus geniculatus. Lineage (NCBI taxonomy): Eukaryota > Metazoa > Nemertea > Pilidiophora > Heteronemertea > Lineidae > Notospermus > Notospermus geniculatus. The sequence continues at coordinate 369,719 of NMRB01000180.1, read as the reverse complement.
AATGGGTGGTGTGTCTATAAATAGCATGGCCAGCGTTCAATGTCGTAAGACGAATAATAGGTGTGGACAGAAAATTAAATGGATCCGGGTTAAATTCGAACCCGGGCCTGGAAAAATTGCATAGGTGTAAACACGGCTATTGTGTGTCGCCCATTGTCAAGTCACCGCTTATTCCGTCAATCTATTGTGATGTCACACTGGCACACGGGCCTCACTGAAAAACATTTCACCTGGTCTGAAATAAGCCCGGGCTTTTTGAGCATGTACGCGGCATGTATGGGTTTTAAAAGCCCGGGCTTTATTTAGACACGGCGATTCAGTGTAAACGCAAAAAGCCCGGGCTGAGCCCGGACTTTTATGCAGCGTAATCAAGGTAAATGCAGGCGGTAAACGGTGTGCCCGGAGAAAACCTGCGCTGTCAGAGTGAGTCGCCCTCTCTATCACATGAAGACCGGTAGTCCGACTGTGATCGAACCTAAGCGGTGACAGAGGCCGATGTTTGCACTGACAGCCCAAATTCGATATTGGCGTCCATCCCTGGAGAAGCCACTTATTTTCCCGTATTAGGAATCAGTTCAATGAGAACGAATGCCTGCCACAAATTCAGGCATACAGTTATTGACTATTTCTGATATGGTAAATTGGTTGTCCCGCTGCCGCTGTAACATCTGCCAATGTTCCCCGTTTTTCAGGGCTTCCTTCTTTTTATTGGGAACGTATTGACAATACACATCTACTAGAAAGACCATGGTTCATATGAATAAAGTCTAGTAAATGATTTTTACTTGAATTTTTCAATACAAATGCACCAGGCAATGCTGTACAAATCTGTAGTAAAATCATCTTTATTCATATGACCACGACTTTTCAATAGGGCAGCAAAATGATGGGAACATTCCTACACACGTGCATATATACGCCGTCTTTCCTGTGTATTGGCGTTTGAATTCGAAGACTTGGCTGGGTATTTTGATCGATTTCAGTTTCCTGCTTTAGGCATTTTTTATGGGCACGACATATTATACACTGTAGTATCCGTACTGACCATGCTGACCACTCTATAGTTGGAGAATAGTGGACACAGGACAGCCCAAATCGACGACATGCTAGCGTACCGAAGGCCCACATTTCTCATGCGAAGAAAAACCAGTCTTCATCACTTTCTCAGTCTTGCCAAAAAATATAATCCTCAACTCGTTTTGAAAGATTAAGAGACTACTGCTGTAGATAAGAAAGTTCAAACAGTTGTTGATCATTGCAACGGATGTTACGAACATACCAAGCGTCAAACATATCAATTTCCATTTTTCCTGAGACCACCCAACGAATCCCCCTCCCTCGGCGATATAGTAGTAATAGTCATTTATATTCCAGACTATTATATACGGAAGACTTGTCACCAAAAAGAGTAAACTGACAAACAGTAGGATGAGCAAACTGTTCGCATCCGCTTTCCTAGCGACTCTCGTCTCTGATGTTGCTTTTCGCGCTCGCGAAACTCCTAAAATAATCAGGGTGTTAAAGAGAAATACAAAAAAGCACGGCAGTGTGTAGGGAAGAAAATAATCCGTGATTTGGATTAGGAAATACATCTCAAGATTTGTGAACTCAGGCACGTTGTAGAAACATCCAAATGTTTCTGTGCTACCCCAATAGTAAACCCGAAAGAAGATCAGTATTGGTACATTGATGATATGCATCGCAGTCATCATTACAGCGACTGCTATTCGGCGTGCCCTCGTCGTAATGATAACATGCGTCTTCAGTGGGAACCAGACACTAAGGCACCTTTCTAACGAGAACATCACGATGAGATACGAAGAGATAGATGAACACACTCTGTTTTGGTATCTCAGTGCCTTACATAAGAAATGTGGCCAAAACGATATTGGTGGATCAATGAAGAAATTTCCGTAGCTTTTACCTAAGACTCCACTTACGATCCATGCATAAGTGCCATAGATCAGTGTACCCAAGTCCACCACTGCTAGCGGGCCCAAATAGGTCACCGTCACCGTATCCTTCTTTCTACACCTCCAGAAAACGACAATGGAGAGCACATTCCCACCAATACCAAGAGCAATGATGATTCCCATGATGTACTTATTGATGAAGTCTGTCACCCAGCCGACGATGAGCAAAAGGAACGACAGCTCCTGTGGAGAGAATGACTGTGTGTAATAAAGTTTGAGCTCGGTGATCATTCTTATTGCACCAGAATCTGCCGACATAGTGCAAAAGAAGTGATGGACCTCGCACTAAAGCACAATACAAAACAGCTTCCCCTGCTTCTGTTTACGTTATCATACAATGGTTTGAAATGTGCCAATCCTGTGTTTATATTCATAAACCTGTAGACTATTTATGGTTCCTGGTTGTCATCTGCCCTTGATTTCATCGTTTGTAGCTTGTATTCCTCCACTGGTCATATATAAGCTTACTAGTAATATCAGTGAAAATGTAAGAATATGAAATAGAAATCGGGTTTCTGAGGTGAAAGACATTGCTTCCTACCAGAATCGAACCCACGGACCCTCGCAGAAGGCATCAATCGCCAGCACTAAGGGGCAGCACGCCTTAAACCACTAGGCCAATTCCCCATCTTCAATGGCCCATGTTTAAACGAGGCGTCCATCAGTACCCTGCGAGTAGTCCAAACAATCTCCGAAAATGTAAGAGTAGGCATGTAAAAAATGCACAAATCTTTACCAGGTAGGCAGAGGATAAAGGTTTCTGTGTATACTGGCGACATTGTTCCAACATTCAACAAAAGATAAGCACCACACTTTGGCTTAAGTAGTTTTATGAATATGGCCCCAGATGTTCCATCACGAAGATCAAAACTGCACCCTAAATTTGTCACAACCACTTCACTTAGGATTACATAAATGGAATCAATCTCGCAGTTAAGATGTGACATTTTACACAGCATGTGCCCACAAGCAAGGCCCCAACTATAATCCTTGCCTCCACAGCACGCTAATTGTATATTCTATCCAATCAGGGCCCATGTTCCCGAAGCCTTCTTTAAGTTAACGATGTCGTTAAAACTGGTAAAATGCGTAGCGTAGGCTAACGTCTAACGACGGCTTCGGGAACATGGGTCCTGATCAATGTTGGTCAAGTATGTTGTTGATCATCTACATAATGTACTTGGCTTTGGGTTAGGGCATGCTGTGGAAGCAATTGCCAATTTTTATCCTTGCCCTCACAGCATGCTGTGTAAGTGACACCAGTAAATTAATTACATTGTACATTGTAATTACTTAAAACCTATACTAATGTACCGAAGGCCCACTTTCCCCATGTGCAGAAAAACTACGGCTCATCATCTCTGTCTTCTTGCAAAATAAATTCCTCAACTCATTTTGAAAGATTAAGAGGCTACTACTGTAGATAAGAAAGTTCAAACAGTTGTTGATCATTGAAATGGATGTTGAGAACATACCAATCATAGAAATCATTTTCCTCTTTTCTTGAGACCACCCAACGAATCCCCCTCCCTCGGCGATGAAGTAGAAATAGTCATTTATGTTCCAGACTATTATGTAGGGTAGACTTGTGGCCATGAACAGTAAACTGACAAACATAAGACTGAGCAGACTGTTCGCATCAGCTTTTCTAGCGACTTTGGTCTCTGATGTTGCTTTTCGCGCTCGCGAAACTCCTAAAATAATCAGGGTGTTAAAGAGAAATACAAAAAAGCATGGCAGCATGTAAGGAAAGAAATAGTCAGTGACTTCGATGAGTAAATACATCTCAAGGTTCGTGAATTCAGGCACGTTGTAGAAACATCCAAGCAAGTCTGTACCACCCCAGTAGTAAACCCTAAAGTAGATCAGTATCGGTATGTTAAGGATTATCATCGTGGCTATCATTATACCGATTGCTATTCGGCGTGCCCTTGTCGTTATTATAATGTGTGTCTTTAATGGGAACCAGACACCAAGACACCTTTCTAACGAGAACATCACGATGAGATACGAAGAGATAGACGAACAGAGTTTATTTTGATATCTTAGTGACTTACATAAGAAATGTGACCAAAAAGAAATAGGTGGCTCAATAAAGAAATTTCCGTAACTTTTACCTATGATTCCATTTACGATCCATGCATAAGTGCCATAGATCAATGTACCCAAGTCCACCACTGCCAGCGGGCCCAAGTAGGTCACCGTCACCGTATCCTTGCTCCTACACCTCCAGAAAACGACAATGGAGAGCACGTTCCCAGCAATACCAAGAAGGATTATTATTCCCATGATGTACTTACTGATAAAGTCTGTCACTAAACGGACGATGAGCAAAAGTGACGACACCTCTTGTGGAGGGAATGACCGTGTGTAATAAAGTTTGCCGTCAGTAATCATTCTTATTGCACCAGAATCTGCCAACACAGTGCAAAAGAAGTGATGGACCTCGCACGAGGCATAATACAACAGGTTCTGCTTCTGTTTATCGTACTATGTTTATATTAATATCAACTTCATGTGTCTTTTTATGGTTCCCGGTTCACATTTGTCTTTGATTTGTCTTTGCAACTTGTATTTATCAACTGACCGTGAACACTGAGTATCGTGAAGGAAACAAAGAGTGGATATTTTCGGAGCAAATACATTCCCAATGGACCAGTGTATTTGCCAGTATTCAATATATGAAATACCCATGTCCATGTACTTCCTCCTCCACGACACCTTTTCGCGAACACCTATCTATGCTCGGTCATGTATCCAATCCTCTACCAATGAGAGTCATGATTTTTTATACAAATACATGTAATAAGTCGAATTTACACATACACTGTGTATCAAATCCGCCAATCGTTGGCAGGTTTTTTGCAAAATACAAAAGTTGACCAGTCATTCCTTCATTCCTCTCGTTTTACTGCATGAAGGTCTATCAAATCAGCCAATCGCCTATCCCAATCGACAACAGGGACGTCAGGCCAGTCCTCCCCTACATGCCTATTACGTATAAACTGAATGAAATGACCTCGCATCGCCACAGTAATGAAACAGGGACCTTATTCACAAAGCTCCCGTAATTTTAAGGGCACTCAAATCCTTTGTCAGGCCGAGAGTGAACAATAGGTGTCCTGCAAATGGACAATAGTTTACGCTTTCCGTAAAGTTACGCCAGCTTCGTGAATAAAGTGCCAGGCGCAATATTCACGAAGCGTTCGCAACTTTGCGTGCAGGCAAGTCTATTGTTTTGCTGCACATGCGCTATCGTTCACTGACTGCCTTACAATAGATTTGTGTGCGCGCAAATTTGCGAAGGCTTAATAAATATGGCCGCAGGTCTCTTGGCAAAGCATGCGTGTGTGGTGCGCATTGTGGCCC
>NMRB01000180.1:284277-360477 GCA_002633025.1 Notospermus geniculatus | reverse complement strand
TGGCCCAGAGGCTTATCTCAAAGAGTATGCCCCAAAGTAGACAAATCAATAGAGAAAACCTTGACTGGAAAAAAGGGCCGTTTTTGCCTGGCATGGACCTGTCTATAACGAGAACATCACGATGAGATACGAAGAGATAGACGAACAGAGTTTATTTTGATATCTCAGTGCCTTACATAAGAAATGTGACCAAAAAGAAATCGGTGGCTCAATAAAGAAATTTCCGTAACTTTTACCTATGATTCCATTTACGATCCATGCATAAGTGCCATAGATCAATGTGCCCAAGTCCACCACTGCCAGCGGGCCCAAATAGGTCACCGTCACCGTATCCTTGCTCCTACACCTCCAGAAAACGACAATGGAGAGCACGTTCCCACCAATACCAAGAAGGATTATTATTCCCATGATGTACTTACTGATAAAGTCTGTCACTAAACGGACGATGAGCAAAAGTGACGACACCTCTTGTGGAGGGAATGGCTGTGTGTAATAAAGTTTGCCATCAGTGATCATTCTTATTGCACCAGAATCTGCCAACATAGTGCAAAAGAAGTGATGGACCTCGCGCGAGGCATAATACAACAGCTTCTGCTTCTGTTTATCGTACTATGGTTAAATGTGCCAATCCCATGTTTATATTAATATCAACTTCATGTGTCTTTTTATGGTTCCCGGTTCACATTTGTCTTTGATTTGTCTTTGCAACTTGTATTTATCAACTGACCGTGAACACTGCAGTATCGTGAAGGAAACAAAGAGTGGATATTTTCGGAGCAAATACATTCCCAATGGACCAGTGTATTTGCCAGTATTCAATATACGAAATACCCATGTCCATGTACTTCCTCCTCCACGACACCTTTTCGCGAACACCTATCTATGCTCGGTCATGTATCCAATCCTCTACCAATGAGAGTCATGATTTTTTATACAAATACATGTAATAAGTCGAATTTACACATACACTGTGTATCAAATCCGCCAATCGTTGGCAGGTTTTTTGCAAAATACAAAAGTTGACCAGTCATTCCTTCATTCCTCTCGTTTTACTGCATGAAGGTCTATCAAATCAGCCAATCGCCTATCCCAATCGACAACAGGGACGTCAGGCCAGTCCTCCCCTACATGCCTATTACGTATAAACTGAATGAAATGACCTCATCGCCACAGTAATGAAACAGGGACCTTATTCACAAAGCTCCCGTAATTTTAAGGGCACTCAAATCCTTTGTCAGGCAGAGAGTGAACAATAGGTGTCCTGCAAATGGACAATAGTTTACGCATTCCGTAAAGTTACGCCAGCTTCGTGAATAAAGTGCCAGGCGCAATATTCACGAAGCGTTCGCAACTTTGCGTGCAGGCAAGTGGTCTATTGTTTTGCTGCACATGCGCTATCGTTCACTGACTGCCTTACAATAGATTTGTGTGTGCGCAAAGTTGCGAAGGCTTAATAAATATGGCCGCAGGTCTCTTGGCAAAGCATGCGTGTGTGGTGCGCATTGTGGCCCAAATACGATTAGGGGAGTTTAAAGCTGTTCTTGTAGACTGACATTCTTCGATCGCATCCTAAATTTGTCACATCCGCTTCACTTTGGATTTCATAAATGGAGTCTATCACGGAATTCTATCCAATCCGTTGATTGATTCTATCCAATCATTGTTGACTATTTGTATTGTTGGTCATTTGCATAATGTATTTGATTTAGGGTTCGGGCATGCTGTAGAAGCAAGTACCAGTTTTTCGCATTGCTTCCAAAGCATGCTGTGTAAAATGACACCTGCCAATAAATTAATTACTTGAACCAACATTATTTAATCCGAATCAACATGTTAGTGTACAAACAGCCCACCTTTCCCTTGTGGAGAAAAACTGCTGGTCATCTTGTCAGTCTTCTTCCAAAATAAAGTCCTCAGCTCGTTTTGAAAGATTAAGAGACTACTGCTGTAGATAAGAAAGTTCAAACAGTTGTTGATCATTGAAACGGATGTTGAGAACATACCAATCGTAGAAATCATTTTCTTTTTTTCATGAGACCACCCGACGAATCCCCCTCCCTCGGCGATAAAGTAGTAATAGTCATTTATATTCCAGACTATTATGAGCGGAAGACTTGTGGCGATGAACAGTAAACTGACGAACAGGAGGCTGAGCAGACTGTTCGCATCAGCTTTCCTAGCGACTCTCGAATCTGATGTTGCTTTTCGCGCTCGTGAAACTCCTGAAATAATTAGGGTGTTAAACAGAAATACAAAAAAGCATGGCAGCATATAAGGGAAGAAATAGTCAGTGCTTTCGATAAGGAGATACATCTCAAAGTTGGTGAACTCAGGCACGTTGTAGAAACACCCAATCATGTCTGTACCACCCCAAAGGTAAACTCGAAAGTAGATCAGTATCGGTATATTAATGATTATCATCGTGGCTATCATTATACCGATTGCTATTCGGCGTGTCCTTGTCGTTATTATAATGTGCGTCTTTAATGGGAACCAGACACCAAGACACCTTTCTAACGAGAACATCACGATGAGATACGAGGAGATACACGAACACACTCTGTTTTGATATCTCAGTGACTTACACAAGAAGTGTGGCCAAAAGGAAATTGGTGGCTCGATAAAGAAATTTCCGTAACTTTTACCTAAGACTCCACCAACGAACCATGCATAGGTGCCATAAACCAGTGTACCTAAGTCCACCACTGCCAGTGGGCCCAAATAAGTCACCGTCACCGTATCCTTATTCCTGCACCTCCAGAAAACGACAATGGAGAGCACGTTCCCACCAAGACCAAGAGCGATGATTACTCCCATTATGTACTTACTGATAAAATTTGTCACTAAGCGTACGATGACCAAAAGTGACGAGAGCTCCTGTGGAGAGAATGACCGCGTGTAATAAAGTTTGCCGTCAGTAATCATTCTTACTGCACCAGAATCTTGCGACATAGTGCAAAAGAAGTGATGGACCTCGCACGAGTCACAATACAACAGCTTCTGCTTCTGTGTACTCTAATCGTACAATAGTTAAATGTGCTAATCCCCCGTTTAATACTTTCTATACTTGTAGCGTCTATTTATGGTTCCTGTTTGACATCTGACTTTGATTTCACCGTCAGTAACTTGTGTTCATGTAGGCTACTGACCATGAACTGGAATATCGGTGAAAAAAGAAAGAGTGGATATTTAGGGTTAGGGTAGACTGTACATGTATGTATGGAAACAAATACCAAATTTACTCCTTGCTTCCACAGCAGGCAGTGTAAATGACAGCCGCCAATCAATTAATTACCTAAACCTACATGTACGTTCATTTAATGATTTAATCCGAATCAACATGCTAGTGTACCGAAAGCCCACCTTTCTCATACGCAGAAAAACCACTGGTCATCTTGTCAGTCTTCTTCCGAAATAAATTCCTCAGCTCGTTTTGATAGATTAAGAGGCTACTGCTGTAGATAAGAAAGTTCAAACAGTTGTTGATCATTGAAACGGATGTTGAGAACATACCAATCGTAGAAATCATTTTCCTTTTTTCTTGAGACCACCCAACGAATCCCCCTCCATCGGCAATGAAGTAGTAATAATCATTTATATTCCAGACTATTATGTACGGAAGACTTGTGGCCATGAACAGTAAACTGACGAACAGGAGGCTGAGCAGACTGTTCGCATCAGCTTTCCTAACTACTTTCGTTTCTGATGTTGCTTTTCGCGCTCGCGAAACTCCTAAAATAATCAGGGTGTTAAAGAGAAATACAAAAAAACATGGCAGCATGTAAGGGAAGAAATAGTCAGTGCTTTCGATAAGGAGATACATCTCAAAGTTCGAGAACTCAGGCACATTGTAGAAACATGTAATCATGTCACTCCCACCCCAATAGTAAACTCGAAAATATATCAGTATCGGTACGTTAATGATTATCATCGTGGCTATCATTATACCGATTGCTGTTCGGCGTGCCCTTGTCGTTACCATGATATGCGTCTTCAATGGGAACCAGACACCAAGACACCTTTCTAACGAGAACATCACGATGAGATACGAGGAGATACACGAACACACTCTGTTTTGGTATCTCAGTGCCTTACATAAGAAATGTGACAAAAAGGAAATTGGTGGGTCAGTAAAGAAATTTCCGTAAGTTTCACCTAAGACTCCATTTACGATCCATGCATACGTGCCAAAGATCAGTGTACCCAAGTCCACCACTGCCAGCGGGCCCAAATAGGTCACCGTCACCGTATCCTTATTCCGGCACCTCCAGAAAACGAGAATGGAGAGCACGTTCCCACCAATTCCAAGAGCGATGATGATCCCCATGATGTACTTATTGACAAATTCTGTCGCCAAGCCGACGATGAGCAAAAGGAACGACTCCTCTTGTGGAGAGAATGATCGTGTGTAATAAAGTTTGCCATCAGTAATCATTCTTATTGCAACAAAATCAGCCGAAATAGTGCAAAAGAAGTGATGGACCTCGCACGAGGCACAATACAAAACAGCTTCTGCTTCTGTTTACCATCGTAATGATGGTTAAATGTGCCAATATCATGTTTGTATTAATATCAACTTCTTGCGTCTATTTATGGTTCCCGGTTCACATCTACCTTTGATTTGTCTTTGCAACTTGTATTTATCAACTGACCATGATTACTGACGTATCGTGAAGGAAACAAAGAGTGGATATTTTCGAAGCAAATACATTCCCAATGGACCAGTGTATTTGCCAGTATTCAATATACGAAATACCCATGTCCATGTACTTCCTCCTCCACGACACCTTTTCGCGAACACCTATCTATGCTCGGTCATGTATCCAATCCTCTACCAATGAGAGTCATGATTTTTTATACAAATACATGTAATAAGTCGAATTTACACATACACTGTGTATCAAATCCGCCAATCGTTGGCAGGTTTTTTGCAAAATACAGAAGTTGACCAGTCATTCCTTCATTCCTCTCGTTTTACTGCATGAAGGTCTATCAAATCAGCCAATCGCCTATCCCAATCGACAACAGGGACGTCAGGCCAGTCCTCCCCTACATGCCTATTACGTATAAACTGAATGAAATGACCTCATCGCCACAGTAATGAAACAGGGACCTTATTCACAAAGCTCCCGTAATTTTAAGGGCACTCAAATCCTTTGTCAGGCCGAGAGTGAACAATAGGTGTCCTGCAAATGGACAATAGTTTACGCTTTCCGTAAAGTTACGCCAGCTTCGTGAATAAAGTGCCAGGCGCAATATTCACGAAGCGTTCGCAACTTTGCGTGCAGGCAAGTCTATTGTTTTGCTGCACATGCGCTATCGTTCACTGACTGCCTTACAATAGATTTGTGTGCGCGCAAATTTGCGAAGGCTTAATAAATATGGCCGCAGGTCTCTTGGCAAAGCATGCGTGTGTGGTGCGCATTGTGGCCCAAATACGACTAGGGGAGTTTAAAGCTGTTCTTGTAGACTGACATTCTTCGATCGCATCCTAAATTTGTCACATCCGCTTCACTTTGGATTTCATAAATGGAGTCTATCACGGAATTCTATCCAATCCGTTGATTGATTCTATCCAATCATTGTTGATTATTTGTATTGTTCGTCATTTGCATAATGTATTTGATTTAGGGTTCGGGCATGCTGTAGAAGCAAGTACCAGTTTTTCGCATTGCTTCCAAAGCATGCTGTGTAAAATGACACCTGCCAATAAATTAATTACCTGAACCAACATTATTTAATCCGAATCAACATGTTAGTGTACCAACAGCCCACCTTTCCCTTGTGGAGAAAAACTGCTGGTCATCTTCTCAGTCTTCTTCCAAAATAAATTCCTCAGCTCGTTTTGAAAGATTAAGAGGCTACTGCTGTAGATAAGAAAGTTCAAACAGTTGTTGATCATTGAAACGGATGTTGAGAACATACCAAGCGTAGAAATCATTTTCTTTTTTTCATGAGACCACCCGACGAATCCCCCTCCCTCGGCGATAAAGTAGTAATAGTCATTTATATTCCAGACTATTATGAGCGGAAGACTTGTGGCCATGAACAGTAAACTGACGAACAGGAGGCTGAGCAGACTGTTCGCATCAGCTTTCCTAGCGACTCTCGAATCTGATGTTGCTTTTCGCGCTCGTGAAACTCCTGAAATAATCAGGGTGTTAAACAGAAATACAAAAAAGCATGGCAGCATATAAGGGAAGAAATAGTCAGTGCTTTCGATAAGGAGATACATCTCAAAGTTGGTGAACTCAGGCACGTTGTAGAAACACCCAATCATGTCTGTACCACCCCAAAGGTAAACTCGAAAGTAGATCAGTATCGGTATATTAATGATTATCATCGTGGCTATCATTATACCGATTGCTATTCGGCGTGTCCTTGTCGTTATTATAATGTGCGTCTTTAATGGGAACCAGACACCAAGACACCTTTCTAACGAGAACATCACGATGAGATACGAGGAGATACACGAACACACTCTGTTTTGATATCTCAGTGACTTACACAAGAAGTGTGGCCAAAAGGAAATTGGTGGCTCGATAAAGAAATTTCCGTAACTTTTACCTAAGACTCCACCAACGAACCATGCATAGGTGCCATAAACCAGTGTACCTAAGTCCACCACTGCCAGTGGGCCCAAATAAGTCACCGTCACCGTATCCTTATTCCTGCACCTCCAGAAAACGACAATGGAGAGCACGTTCCCACCAAGACCAAGAGCGATGATTACTCCCATTATGTACTTACTGATAAAATTTGTCACTAAGCGTACGATGACCAAAAGTGATGACGAGAGCTCCTGTGGAGAGAATGACCGCGTGTAATAAAATTTGCTGTCAGTAATCATTCTTATTGCACCAGAATCTTGCGACATAGTGCAAAAGAAGTGATGGACCTCGCACGAGGCTCAATACAACAGCTTCTGCTTCTGTGTACTCTAATCGTACAATAGTTAAATGTGCTAGTCCCCAGTTTAATACTTTCTATACTTGTAGCGTCTATTTATGGTTCCTGGTTGACATCTGACTTTGATTTCACCGTCTGTAACTTGTATTCATTTAGGCTACTGACCATGAACTGGAATATCGGTGAAAAAAGAAAGAGTGTATATTTAGGGTTAGGGTAGACTGTACATGTATGTATGGAAGCAAATACCAAGTTTACTCCTTGCTTCTACAGCATGCAGTGTAAATGACAGCGGCCAATCAATTAATTACCTGAACCTACACGTACGTTCATTTAATGATTTAATCCGAATCAACATGCTAGTGTACCGAAAGCCCACCTTTCTCATACGCAGAAAAACCACTGGTCATCTTGTCAGTCTTCTTCCGAAATAAATTCCTCAGCTCGTTTTGAAAGATTAAGAGACTACTGCTGTAGATAAGAAAGTTCAAACAGTTGTTGATCATTGAAACGGATGTTGAGAACACACCAATCGTAGAAATCATTTTCCTTTTTTCTTGAGACCAACCAACGAATCCCCCTCCCTCGGCGATGAAGTAGTAATAATCATTTATATTCCAGACTATTATGTACGGAAGACTTGTGGCGATGAACAGTAAACTGACGAACAGGAGGCTGAGCAGACTGTTCGCATCAGCTTTCCTAACTACTTTCGTTTCTGATGTTGCTTTTCGCGCTCGCGAAACTCCTAAAATAATCAGGGTGTTAAAGAGAAATACAAAAAAGCATGGCAGCATGTAAGGGAAGAAATAGTCAGTGCTTTCGATAAGGAGATACATCTCAAAGTTCGAGAACTCAGGCACATTGTAGAAACATGTAATCATGTCACTCCCACCCCAATAGTAAACTCGAAAATATATCAGTATCGGTACGTTAATGATTATCATCGTGGCTATCATTATACCGATTGCTGTTCGGCGTGCCCTTGTCGTTACCATGATATGCGTCTTCAATGGGAACCAGACACCAAGACACCTTTCTAACGAGAACATCACGATGAGATACGAGGAGATACACGAACACACTCTGTTTTGGTATCTCAGTGCCTTACATAAGAAATGTGACAAAAAGGAAATTGGTGGGTCAGTAAAGAAATTTCCGTAAGTTTCACCTAAGACTCCACTTACGATCCATGCATAAGTGCCATAAACCAGTGTACCTAAGTCCACCACTGCCAGCGGGCCCAAATAGGTCACCGTCACCGTATCCTTCTTTCTACACCTCCAGAAAACGACAATGGAGAGCACGTTCCCACCAATACCAAGAGCAATGATGATCCCCATGATGTACTTATTGACAAATTCTGTCGCCAAGCTGACGATGAGCAAAAGGAAAGACACCTCTTGTGGAGAGAATGATCGTGTGTAATAAAGTTTGCCATCAGTAATCATTCTTATTGCAACAAAATCAGCCGAAATAGTGCAAAAGAAGTGCTGGACCTCGCACGAGGCACAATACAAAATAGCTTCTGCTTCTGTTTACCATCGTACTAATGATGGTTAAATGTGCCAATATCATGTTTATATTAATATCAACTTTTTGCGTCTATTTATGGTTCCCGGTTCACATCTGCCTTTGATTTGTCTTTGTAACATGTATTTATCAACTGACCATGATTACTGACGTATCGTGAAGGAAACAAAGAGTGGATATTTTTGGAGCAAATATTATATTCCCAATGGAACAGTGTGTTTGCCAGTATTCAATATACGAAAATACATGTCCATGCTTCCTCCTCCACGACACTTTTCGCGAACACCTATCTATGCTCGGTCACGTATCCAATCCTCTACCAATGAGGGTCATGTTTTTTATACATACATAATAAATCAAATTTACACATATATCAAATCCGGCAATCGTGGCAGGTTTTTGGCAAATACATGTACAAATGTTGACCAGTCGTTCCTTCATTCCTTACGTTTTACTGCATGAAGGTCTAGCAAATCAGCCAATCGCCTACTTTTGTAAGGAAAGGCGGAATAAATTGTACACTACAGCTCACGACAATCGCATACTGATCACTCAAAGCCACCTTCTTAATTGTGACAACAATGGCTATTGGCAAATCAATTGATAATCAACTCAAAGCTTGTGTGGATTTGACGACAGGCGGACAAGGCCTGGCGATCAAGGACAACAGACGTCAGATAATCTGCAGGTCAGTCCTCCCCTATACCTATTACGCCACGGTCATGACGGTAATAAAACAGGGACCTCATTCACAAAGCTCCCGTAACTTTAAGGTCACGCAAATCCTTTGTCAGGCCGATTTATTGAACAATAGGTTTCCTGCGAATGGACAATAGTTGACGCATTCCGTAAAGTTACGGCAGCTTCGTGAATAGGGTCCCACGTCTCTTGGCGAAGCATGCGTGTGTGGTAGCCTACGCATTGTGGTCCAAATACGATTAGGGGAATTAATTTCAGGCCCGTATTTTAGAAGTCTAGGCCTACTTACTCTCAGGTCCACTTTACGCTTTTGCATTCTGCCAAGCAAACAATAGCTAAAGGTAAACGTTACAGTTAAGGAAGCTTCTAGAATAGGGTCCTAAAACTGTTGTTCGATCACGGAGATCGTAGACTGACATAAACCTTCGATCGCATCCTAAATTTGTCACATCCGCTTCACTTTGGATTGCATAATGGAGTCCATCACGGACTGAATTAGGAGATACATACATGTACACGTAAAATCTGATCATCGTTGATTATTTGTATTTGGTCATTTGCATAATGTATTTAATTTAGGGTCAGGACATGCTGCAGAAGAAAGTACGAGTTTTTCTCCTTGCTTCCAAAGCATGCCCTTCCAAAGCAGCTGTGTGAAATGACACCTGCCAATAAATTAATTACTTGAACCAACATTTAATGATTTGATCCGAATCAACATGTTAGTGTACCAACAGCCCACCTTTTCCATGTGGAGAAAAACTGCTGGTCATCTTCTCAGTCTTCTTCCAAAATAAATTCCTCAGCTCGTTTTGAAAGATTAAGAGACTACTGCTGTAGATAAGAAAGTTCAAACAGTTGTTGATCATTGAAACGGATGTTGAGAAAACACCAATCATAAAAATCATACTCCTTTTTTCTTGCGACCACCCAACGAATCCCCCTCCCTGGACGACGAAGTAGTTGTAATAGTTATTTATATTCCAGACTATTATGTAAGGAAGACTTGTGGCCATGAACAGTAAACTGACGAACATAAGACTGAGCAGACTGTTCGCATCAGCTTTTCTAGCGACTTTGGTCTCTGATGCTGCTTTTCGCGCTCGTGAAACTCCTAAAATAATCAGGGTGTTAAGCAGAAACAGCGAAAAGCATGGCAGCATGTAAGGAAGGAAATTGTCAATGATCGTGATGAGGAAATATCTCTCAACGTTGGTGAACTGAGGTACGCTGTAGAAACATGCAAGTGTTTCTGTGCCAGCCCAGTAGTAAACCCTAAAGTATGTCAGTATTGGTATGTTTAAGATTAGCATCGCTGCCATCATCACAGCAATAGCTACACGGCGTGTCCTTGTCGTTATTAAAATGCGTATTTTTAATGGGAACCAGACACCAAGACACCTTTCTAACGAGAACATCACGATGAGATACGAGGAGATACACGAACACGCTCTGTTTTGATATCTTAGTGACTTACATAAGACTTGTGGCCAAAACGAAGTTGGCGGATCAATGAAGAAATTTCCGTAGCTTTTACCTAAGACTCCACTTAAGACCCATGCATAAGTGCCATAGATCAGTGTACCTAAGTCCACCACTGCCAGCGGGCCCAAATAGGTCACCGTCACCGTATCCTTCTTTCTACACCTCCAGAAAACGAGAATGGAGAGCATGTTCCCACCAATACCAAGAGCAATGATGATTCCCATGATGTACTTGCTGATGAAGGCTGTTACCAAACGGGTGATCTGTAACAGTGACGACACCTCCTTGGGAGAGGTAGTTGTAGTTGGTACCAAATAATGGTTATTATCCGTCTCCATTCTCCAATGGAAAGGATTTTAGCCGGTGGGACAACAGGCGTTTCCGACTGTTAGGCTGCGCACGATGCGTAACTGTCCACATTGAGTTTGTTTTCTTCAATGAACCAATATGAATATCGTCAAGGTTAGCAGAGTAAAATTAGTAGGTCTTTTATGGTACTTGTATTTTTAACCGTACTCGTCTTTGTTTCATCTTCCTTCACCGGCACCGTATCCAACATCGATGATCATGAATTATCTTTTTATACACTGACCATAAATGCTGCATTGCGATAGGAGTAAATAAAATACACACGTACATGTAATTTTTAGCTCACCCGTGAGCTCTTACAATGGTGCGGTGTCCGTCGTCCGTCGTCGTCGTCCGTTAGCAGGGCACGTTTCGTAACCGCTGGAGCTATTGATCTGAAACTTGGTACATATTATATACCCTAGGTCCAATTCGATTCTTGGCTTGGCCTCTAGGTGGCCAAAACCAAAACCACAAAAAGTGCAATAACTCCTGAACTAATGACTGGATCCTCTCCAAATTTTTATCATGGGTGTATCTAATGAGGATACATAACATAACATATATAACGGGTTTTTGATTTGACCTACTTTTCAAGGTCACAGAGGTCAAAGTTGTACAAAAGTAACGAACCTGCCACGAGGTTTACCCCGATAGGGGTAACCACGCAGCTCAATCCTACCTCGTCAGAGACAAGACGTGTTTCCCAGAACCAGGCGGGTTTCATTTCAGCGTACGGAACATACGTCACGTCGAGAGAAATCACTCTTGTTTGTAGTATTAGCATTCTTGCGCATAAACAAACTCCTCAGCTCATTCTGAAAGATAGCTAGGGTACTAGTATAGATCAGAAAGTTTAAGGAGTTATTGATCATTGAAAATGATGTTGTGAACATGCCGATTGTAAAAATTGTAGTTATTTCTTCCTGTGACCACCCGACGAATCCACCGCCATCTGCGATGTAGTTGAAATAGTCACTTATGCTCCACACTGTTAGATAAGGCAGACTTGTTGCAAGAAACAGTAGGCTCACTAAGAGAAGACTTAGCAAGGTGTTGGCATCGGCTTTCCGCACTGCCTTACTTTCTGACGTTGCTTTCCACGATCGCGAAACCCCGATGATAATTAGAATATTAAACACAAATATCAGCAGGCTCGGCAACATGTAAGGAACAAGGTTGTCGTTGATTTCAATGAGTAGATATCTCTCAAGGTTTGTAAACTCCGGTACGTTGTAGAAACAGCTGAGTTTTTCCGTGCCACCCCAGTAGTAAACCCGAAAGTATACAAGTATTGGAGCATTCACCACAAGCATCGCAGCCATCATCACACCAATAGCTATTCGGCGTGCCCTTGTCGTTATTATAATGTGTGTCTTTAATGGGAACCAGACACCAAGACACCTTTCTAACGAGAACATCACGATGAGATACGAAGAGATACACGAACACACTCTATTTTGATATCGAAATATCTTACATACGGCGTGTGCCGAAACAGAAATCACTGGTTCAATAAAGAAATTCCCATTGCTTTTGCCGAGGAGTGCACCTACTACCCATGTGTAGGCCGCGTAGATCAGCGTTCCGAAGTCCGCAACCGACAACGGGCCGAGATAGGACACCGTCTTCTGGTCCTTCCCCCTGCATCTGAAGAAAATGACGATAGAGAGTGCATTTCCACCAATACCGAGTATGACAATTGTCCCCATGATGTACTTGTTGGTAAAATCTGTTACTAAGTGGATTATCAGTAGTAATGCGGAGAGCTCGGATGGAGAAGTTGAACCGGTAATAAACGAAGGAGAGTTCGGGTTTGTATCCATCCCTCAACGAAACCAGCAGGTGATGACGAAAAACAATCGTGTTCAAATCATCGTGCTGTTAATGCACAGCATGGTGCAATCGCGGTCGAGATTTTCTGAAACTGTGATTCCAGTGATTTCGCCATTGACTAAAATACAAGTTAGCGCCTATAAAAATACCACGTTTCTATTTCAAGGTTTCGTCATATCTCTGTTCTTTGTTTTCATTAACAGGCCTACCATGGTTGATACCATGCAATCTTCTGTAAATTTAAATCAAAAAGAGGATAAAAGTGACCGAACACCTTTGATATCCCATCCGTCTCCACGAACGACCTTGTTGAAGACAAAAATATCGACATACAGTTTGTTGGTAGCCGGCTAACATGGGCAGTTCAACCTATCACCATCAGCTACGACTTAATTCTTAGGTTTGGGGCCAAATTGAAGTCGGAAGCTGACTGACTTAGCTGCTTGAGCGAATTAACAGGAGTTCGAAGACAGACAATTGACAAGATGTTCAAAAACTTGATCAGCATCTCTGGGCCTATAGCGACACTGAGACTGTTGCTAAATGCGGTGAAGCATGGTACATTACCTCATATCGTACCTCAAGGTAAAATCCTTGAATTTGATTGGCCGATACGCATCACGTGGCCGTGTAACATTTTCTAATGTTACCCGGCATAATGTCACATGGACAACAAAATGGCTACCGTTTTTTCGATTTGACCGCTTCGAATGTTTGAAGTCAGTATCAGGCACTCGAGCTCAGATCTAATCATATTTTGGTGTCGATTGGCGTAGTATCGGCGTATATAACTCGAATACACCAAGTGTTGCGTGGAGTAGAGGGAATAATAGGCTAAACTGGCGTGATAAATGGTAGGCCTACCTACCGACCGGTCCGCGCTGCCTGCATGCAAATAGACTATATCACTCCAAAAGAGCGCAGCACCTGACGGGTACTACAGCGTCACGACGTCCCGTACTCATTCCATGACATCTTGACGTGAGACGACGTCATGATCGCTGAAACAAGTGGAGGTTTTTCGAGTGACGTCACCGCGTTCAGAATGGGGGACGGGACGTCGTGACGCTGTAGGCCTAGCTAGCGACCCGTCAGGTGCTGCGCTCTATTGGAGTGNTCCTTCTCGGTTTTTTGCCGATCAAATTCTTCAACTCGTTTTGAAATATCTCCAATGACGTCGTATATATTAGGAAGTTAAAGCAGTTGTTTATCATTGAAACCGACGTTGTAAACATGCCAAATGTTGACAGTGCCATTCTTTTGTCTTGAGGCCACCCTACAAATCCCCCTCCCTCGGCGATGTAGTAGAAATAATCAACTACGCTCCAGACTATGACGTAGGGCAGACATGTTGCAAGAAAGAGTAAACCTACAAAAAGGAGACTTATCAGAGTGTCGCCTTTTCTGACGACTGCTTTCCCTTCTGCTGCTCTCCTTGCTCGTGATACTCCGGTCATAATCAAAACATTCAATAGAAATACCAATAAGCATGGCAACGTGTACGGGATGAGGTAGTCATTGATTTGTATAAGGAAATATTTCTCAAGGTTCGTGAACTCGGGCATTTGGTAGAAACATCCAAGTGTTTCTGTGCCACCCCAGTAGTAAACCCTAAAGTATATCAGTATCGGTATGTTGAAAATAAGCATCGCAGCCATCATCACACCAATAGCTATTCGGCGTGCCCTTGTCGTTATTATAATGTGTATCTTTAATGGGAACCAGACACCAAGACACCTTTCTAACGAGAACATCACGATGAGATACGAGGAGATACATGAACACACTCTGTTTTGATATCTCAGTGCCTTACATAAGAAATGTGGCCAAAAGGAAATTGGTGGCTCGATAAAAAAATTTCCGTAACTTTTGCCTAAGAGTCCACTTACGATCCATGCATAAGTGCCATAGATCAATGTGCCCAAGTCCACCACTGCCAGCGGGCCCAAATAAGTCACCGTTACCGTATCCTTATTCCGGCATCTCCAGAAAACGGCAATGGAGAGTAAGTTCCCAAAAATGCCAAGAGTGATGATGAATCCCATGACGTACTTGCTGGTGAAGGCTGTCACCAGGCGTATGACCTGTAACAATGACGACACCTCCTGAGGAGTGGAAGATGGTATCAAATAATGGTTGGTATCCGTCGCCATTTTTCTATGGCATGATCAGCCGGTAGGACAATTGAATGTTTGCTTGCGACGGTCAGACACGATAACTTCCAGATTCTTATGAGTTTGTTTACTTCAGATGAATCGATCTCGATATCGCCAAGGCCTCGTTTTAGCACAGTATAATTAGGACGTCTTTTTATGTACACGTATTTACCACATGTACTTCAAGCACGATCAACAGTATAATCTACGTGTAAGTCTAAATGATGCTTTGCAGTCGTTTAAAAGGACACCGACGATTTCATTACAGGTGATTTTCCAGTCTCTCCCTTCCTTGATCAAGGGATTTCGTAGCGATGCTGATGCGGCTGGGCCGGTGTAACGTCGGTCAGTGTTCCCCGTATTTCTGTGTTGTTCTTATCGTTTCCCTCCTGACGGATTAAGCGGCAACTAACCCAACAATAACCATCCCAGGCCCCGTCTATTGTTGGGGAACACTGAGCTACAGAAACACTCACAGATGTTACAACTTTTGCCTACAAGTTTTACCTTCGTCTTGTTGCCAGTTAGATTTTGGCGAGCAGACGTTATTGCTTCAAACAGATTGATTCGAAAATAATTGGCCTTCTGTTCTCGGTTTTAGCTTCGCAGTCTGTCAGAAGCCATGTCTAACGTCTTACCAGTATCAAGTGCTGTTGTAGTCCGTACCTGTCAATACACACCGGGTAATAGACCGCCTTTAATATCGCCGCATCATGATTGAATAGTTAGGCAAACATCATTGGTAGAACCAAGCATGATGGATGGCCTATAAGAGTCTTACTATGTAATCTTATCAAGAAGAACTGTTGGCTTGAAATAGGAACTCGCATTCTGGAATAATCACTTGCTCGTGACTGCGATATTCCTGATACAGTAACTAAAGAGGTAGATTAGCGTGAGTTATGAAACATAAGGACCTTGTCACACAATTCAAGGGCAAGTAATCAATTCTATGATCCACTTCTTGGGCCCATCTACAGGGTGTTTCAAAAAAAGTTGTCATCTCTAAAATATCTCCTAGAACCCAAACCCATGGATAGTTTTGGCTCAGATTTGCTATGTAGATAGGTGCTGGAGAAATTTTGGCTCTGACCGCTTCATGCGTGGATAAATAAGAGGCCTCGGACTGAGCAGGTGCAAAATGCGAAAAAAACAAAGATTTATCAGAAAGCAATGAAACATTTATTTCTTTTGTTGCGTACAGAATTGGCCAGGGTTACTGGAAGCTACATGTACCTTCTACATGGCCACCATTGTTCGTGAATTGGTTTTGGTGTACTCAAGCACATGAAGGTGCGCTGTTCTGCTGTGAACTGTGGCATCTTTGACACCAACCTGTTGACACTGACTAAAATCATCTTTACAGTAGTACACCCTTTTTGTCAGCTTCTTAGGTAATAGCCATTCAGAAGGGTTTGCAGAGTTCCCTTCAGCCCAATCATTGAAATGTCCTCAGTGAACTTACATCATGGTTCTTTTATTGTTTGGAGGACACCTGCACTTCGGACCCTTTTACTTTTGGGGTCACTGTTCTGTCATAACAAGACACCACCATACAAACATTACATAAACATTATGAGTATGTCTACACCTAGCAGCTTACAAAATCTGAGGCAAAAATATTCATGGGTTTGGGTTCTAGCAGATATTTTAGAGATGACTACGTTTTTTTTGAAACATCCTGTAGTTCAGTGCCCGGACAACGCGGGTGTATGCCGTATCATTGGTAACTCTTATCATAAGTAATAAAACAACTGAGTATCGATAGTGATGTTGACTCGGTATGCTGTTGTTTCATATCGTAGAGGTTCGTTCTTTACACCCCTGAGTACAAAGTGCCCGGACTGGCCAGATTTTAACTACGGTACCAATTCAAATATCCAGTGGCGTGCCTGCCACTTTGTATCTGTGTATGAGGGAGTTCAACAGAAAGCACGCCAATGCCTTCAAGGATCCAAAGCCGACGGCAAGCGCCAGGTCTAGAATCGAAGACCAAATAATGGAATGGCTGTCACGGCTGAACGGTTTTTTGTGTGGCAACAATGACTGTCATCTGGTCAACTCGAATAACGTATAATTGATACGAAATTGACGACTGGTGGTTATGATGTAAGGAATGGTGATCATAAGGCGTAGCCGAAAATCTGCCTGACAATGTGCACAATGTTTTCCTTTTGTAATTATGAGGGGTTGAAACGAATATTGCTGGGGGACCTCCAAATGAACATGGATCAAAAGTATTGCATGATTTCCAGGCAAAATGTACAGTTTCTTCAAGTTGTTCCTCATAAGTACCACATCTATCGGTCCGTCCTCCCTTTGTATTGTTCAATCGAAAGATCACGAAGCTGGGCAATACATGAATAGGAAGAGTACGCCTCTAAATGCTGATGCAGAACTGAAGAGAACTACCTCAGCCAAACAGACGCTCCCCATACGTCCTCAGATAGACGGTTCGGCGTCAAGTTTCAGGGCACTGTAGAACAAACCTCAGAAAACGAACTACTCGACCGAATTAAAAGCAATGATACTCGGTAACCGGCTTACATGAGGTAGTTCAATCTATCACCACAAGTTTCTCCATCTCGCTGAAGAGTTCTTGACATAGTTATTGTTAGTGCAATTTCAACTACGAACTTCATGAATCGTCGTTGTAAGAATATGGAAACGAACGTAAGCCAAATGCTGGGCTGTAGGAGTACAGTGGCAAGGGGTCCTTGACACAGCAAAAACAACATCCATCCTCTTTCAACTCAGGCCGTGTTTAACTTTTCTTTTGGGGGCAGACTGAAGTCGGGAGCGAACTGACGGGGGCGAAAAATGTGAGGTCGACGACAGACCAAAACTTCAAAGCCATCACTGGCCTTTTTCCTGGTGACATTTTGTTTGACTTCAGGAGAATATCCAAGAAAACATACGTCAAACCCTACGTAGAAGAAGGTAGTTACGTATCCCGCGTCGGCCATTTGTCAGCAATTCATTAGACAGTAATGGCCAATGAGAAACCAAAGACAAATTTACCCACATGAACGTCCAATGAGATCAGTCAATAAATGTCAACACCTGACACGACCTCATTCATCGAATTTGCAATTACCAATTAGCCTGGGGACGATTAGCTTGTGGAACAAATGGTTTTTTCGCGTTAACCTTTCGCCTGCATCTGGTCGCATCCGCATGAGACGATTTTCAAAGCCTTTCCAATTTCTAGATAAACTGACGGACAAAGTATCTGTTGGAGATCAAATGTCATGTCCCAAGAAGGCTGGTACACTGTAAATAAAGATGTCGTATAGACCTACAGCTATTTGTACTCTGTACCCAATTACAGGACACTTTGCGCGACGATGTGTACATGTTCACAAAGTACATGTACTTTACTTCACAACTGTGCGACGCATAACGTATGTTGACACAGCTGTACGTGGTAAAGATTGGATCTGGCACGTAATTCAATATCCTTCCCTGAATCCAGGGAACAGCTCCCACCTACTCCATAAACGTCAATCAATAAACTGCCAATCATATGATCCGTTCAGGAAATCACCAAATAACGAGATGAATTGCCACATTTATTTACAATTAGGAAAAAGAACCTCAGCAACCGACTGAATAATCTAATTTTCAGTTGCATCGGAGGCACCTACTTCCTTTTCCCTGCTCAACTTTTTTCTTCAACTATTAACGCCCTACGTTGAGGAGAAGTCTACAAAGTTATAAATTCCTTATTGAGATTGAGTTACTTATAGAATTGTTTATCTTTTTTTGGCAGGAATGCGACGGATATGTTCGAACAAAACAGGAATCGACGGCTCGGGTGGCTCTCATGAACGTCAATATCCATCATAAATGTAAACCGATGAACCTAAATCGGCACATTGAATGAGGAAACCTCTATAAATGGATATTCTTTTACGCCATGACTGAAGCCAATTACGAACAACTTTGACTCTCATCCAATCATGAAGCTTAGCTTTTCAGCAGCCACTCCTGCCTCCGAAAATCTCACGATTTTCAAAAGTAGTTTAAGATTTTGTGTTGCTGTAACCCATTTAATCACCAAGTCTATCATTTTGTCGTTTCAGGCGATATCGGAATCCGCTTTATGTGACCTGAAAGTCGCCTTCCTCGAAGCTTTCGACGAAAATAATGACCAAAGAATAGAAATTGGTGAGGTAAGTAACGTTGTTGTTGTTGGTATAACAGATGTACTCATTTTGCCTGGATACCATATATACAGGTACATGTACATGTAGATTACATCACGAGCCACAGTGCATTCCAGTAATAACTTGAGCAGCAAGTAACTTGATTTAGTTTTTTAAACTGGTTACAAATCTGGCCATGATATTTCAGCACGTTCTTCTCATTTTAGCTTGCCCAAATTCTTCCAACAGAGCAGAATTTTCTATTACTTTTTCGTCGGGATAATCCGTTAGAATCGAGTGTTGAGTTTATGAAGGTAAGCAAAGAACATTACATGTAGTTTGATAATAGCTTTACGTGTTGTTGCAACAGTTCAAGAGAGTTCAAGCCACTGATGTGAAGCAACACTCTTTGGAATGGTAAGGCCTGCGATCAAAGACTACCGAACGCCGACAAACCGGCTGCCACGGCCGACGCCTCTATTGAGTGACCACAATGAGTGGGCTTATCAATTCAATGGATTATGATCTTACAGCTGGTGTAAAAATTGACGACAGACCGGCAGCAGAGCGTGAGGCTTGACAATCAACAACCATGTCCTAAAACCTGCATGTCATTGGTCAACTTAGCACAATGCTCCCTACAAATAGTCAGTATGAGTGGGCTGGATCGTGAATATTACAAAGTGGGCTCTTTTAATGTAGAAGTACGGCAGGTTTCTTCAATTTTAAGACGACAGCTTGTTAATAAAGAAGAAATGTCTAATGAATAACTGAGGAGTGTTCGTCACTCGTGCTCCTCGCCCACCGGCACTTATCTTCCAAACCATTTTAGCTGAAAATTGTCTTCTGAAATATTCAAACCCTCTTATCACCCACTATGGAATTAGAAGAATGGGACTGCGGTGTCGCGATGAATATTTCAGCTCCTGGGCCATTCTGGTCGAACACAACGTCAATCACTATCGATGGAGAATTTGGGGCGGTTTTATGTCCTCGAAACCATCTTAACTCCAGAAAATTGATCACTGCACGGTGAAAGGTTGTGACTCGAACTCCCCGGGCACTAATAACGTGGCTCCTGCGAAGGATAATTATTCTGGTTGCGTCTTGCAAGTCGATAATGATTTCCTATATTTACACCTAGAGCTGCCTTGGGGGATCGAAACGAGTGAGCCTTCCCAAAGATCCCGCGTGTTTTTTCCCTCACTGTCAATATTGAGTCGGCAGACAAATGATCCAGCGGAGTATCATGCCTTCTCTCGCGAAAAATTCCAACGGCGACTCACAGAAAAGAAGTCTCAAAACATTTCTTTCGGTATCCACGTAGGAATCAGAAAACAAAGTGCTCTTTGTGACACTTTGTGAATACACGCACTTCTGATGGATGTGAGACCACTTTTAAAAGGTTTTCTGCTGTGACACCAAAGTCATCCTAAAAGAACCGAAGGAAGCTTGTTTGAAAGTACCACTGAGGCATTGTTGATCAATATTTTTTCTGATATGGTCGAAAACCTGTATTTATTTTCCCCATCACGCATCAAATTGTATCTTTTCTTACCCCACACATCGCAGCCGTTCAACTCCCAAACCCATTAACAACAATCCAGAGCCACATAGAACGTGTCCCTCTTATGTTTAAAACATGAGCAGGAGATTTTCCAACCGCACTCGGCTACTTTAACACCATTACTGACCATGTTTTCAGGTCTGGAAACAGTTCGATAGGGATAACAGCGGTTACGTCGAAGCTGACGAACTTAAGGTAAGGTTAACTATCGGCCATCAATCTCTGCGGCACTTAAGATCAGGAGACGGACTAGTGAGTGTATGTCGCATCGACCACTGGGGCATCCGACTGGAATTATATTGGTCTCCACGTCCCCATGGTCACAATACTTCACTGAAATCTACATACTCTGACGTGAAAGGCATACCGATGTCAGAAGGATTTGTTACCGTGATGGAGAGGCGGTTACTTCGTACATACATGTCCTTGATAAGCGATCAAAGGCAATTAACGTTATCTTGAACAATGATTACTGAATCACGAAAGGAGCTGCTGCGATCCGCATGAGAGTTTTCTCGCGCTAGTTGGCTCTCGATGGGCCATTTGTTGGTTCCCTGACGACTTATACAAAGACCAATGACACAAACCACTTTCCATAATTTTATCTACTGTTGAGTAGTCCACAAAGAGCTAACTCTTGCAGGGGAAAACACTCACACGGAGAGGCCCTTTAGAACTAAACTGGTTTCACTTCAAGAGAGAATTTTGAGAAGCATTCATCTCACTGTCTGCATCGTGAAATGTAAAGCAATTTTATTGACTCTATTTCAGGAATTTCTGAAACATCTGCTGAAGGAAGCTCGGCCAGACGTACAGGTATCAGAGGAGAAAATCCTAGAATACACCGACACAATGGTGAGTACAGGAACGAAACTACTCAAAACTAGTTTAAAGGGAGACTCCATTCATTGTGTAAAATTTTGATTTTTTTAAATATCGTTAATACATTCAAATTCATTGATACATTATCTGCAACATGTCGTATTTTTTTAAAGCAGCAAACTCATCATTTTAAGCATTTTTATTGCATCCCAAGGGGATCATTGCACAGCACATGTGATGTATTATGTGCTCAGTGCATATTTATGAAGGTACAAAGGCAGTCACAGTATTAGCTCATTCACTACAATAAAGGTCGTCGGCCTATTGACACTAATGACATCACAACTCATGGCAATAGCCTCCATGGATTGATAAAATTCAATAATTTACAGTGAGTGGAGTCTCCCTTTAAAAACGTCTTTTCCCCCACGTACGTCTGATATCAAATAAAACGGATTTTTATCAACGGCCTGGTATCATAAACTGGTTTATTGATTCCGCCTTAAAACAGGAACTCTGATCTGTGACAAGGCGTCCCCTCATCACACTCGGATATCAACACCTTGCTCATTAGCAGCAAGAAGCAGGGAAGGTCGATAATGGTAAAAGCTATCAAAGGTGTTGCTTACTGAAGGCTACACGCACTCTGATGCTCATTAAAGTAATTAGATGTTTTTGAAGGATCACGAAAAGCGCACGTAAAATGAGTATGGGCCATATACCGTTCTTGATCTCTCAGAGTTCACGCAG
This sequence comes from Notospermus geniculatus, assembly GCA_002633025.1. Lineage (NCBI taxonomy): Eukaryota > Metazoa > Nemertea > Pilidiophora > Heteronemertea > Lineidae > Notospermus > Notospermus geniculatus. The sequence goes on along the minus strand of NMRB01000180.1, from coordinate 338,224 downwards.
CAACAGAAGCTGACCCTGATCCTTATAGCTCTACGGTAAAGCGATCCTGAGGTAATCAATGGTTCTCTTCGTCACCGCACACGACAACCAAGGAACGATGACCGCGAAGGGATGAGGCTATTGGTTACCTCAGAGGACGCTCTACAATGGGAGCATTGTAATCGCATGTAAACTTGAGACATGCCTTTCACCGAGTCTTTTGCCTTTACACAAGTCAAGGTTGCCTGCAGTCATTGCTTTCAGGCATGACAGCCGATTGGTCGGAATTGTAGCCTTCGATTATAGGCCTGAAAATTGAGGTGGCGCTCTGAACACACACAAATATAACTGGCTTTTGAAGCAAAGTTGCGGTGTACATAGTATAAAGCAACAAATGACATGGTTCCTCGTCTGTGTTGCGGTGATGTCATGTTTGGTAAATGCGATTGATCATGCTAGTCAACTGACCATGCAATTCAAGGAAGCAACTAACTCTGGAAAATTTACTTCCAGCTCCAGCTGTTCGACCAGAATCACGACGGGAAGCTGCAGCTCAGTGAGATGGCTAAGTGAGTTAAATTTCGGTGCTTAATTCGTGTAGATAACAAACCCCATACCAACAGAAAACAGTGATTCACGTAGTTTTGTAACATATACTTGAAAAATTGTCAGACTTCACTGCTTACTTTATGCTAATACCGGTGTGAACGCTGAAATAGTCCCTGGAATCAAAGTCCGGGTGCTATATTGCCCTGGACCTATTGGATTCCTGTCGTAGAACTATCAAAGAAGAAGCGCAAGCGATATTGATGACGTCTATATATCTTCTTGACGTCATTTGGATTTTTAAAGCATTTACTACTGTTCACAGGTTACTTCCAGTGAAGGAGAATTTTCTGTGCCGACCCATATTCAAGGTGAGTCTGACAAGGAATATATAGCTTAAAATGTTATAAGATTGTACAAGTGAATCGTCAGGACATCAGATTTTTATCTTCAATTGTTGTGCAATACGGCTAAGAGTAGTTCCAGTTTTTGATTGTCACGCCTAAATGCCGTGCAGTCTATGTTGTTTTTTGCTAATAGTGAGTCGCCTATGCACCGAGATTAAGCCAAGCTTGTGGCAATGAAACATCTGCATTGAGCACACACAGTCACTCAAGATACGTTATCTGTCATGCGAAAGGCTGGAGGGAGGAAGATAATTTCAGAAAAGAGCCAACGTGCCATATTATATTTATTCCTCTGTATTCCCCACCTCAGGTCAATAAAGAAAGAAATCCCTATCATAGAGTAAGTCGCCCAGTGTGTTCATTGAAAATATTCACAACACACTTAATGTTGATGTCGTGAGTTCATGTTGAGACGGCATGGCCCATGGTAGGTTGGGGTTCACACAGTTCTTGGCAAGCGATCTGAAATTTCATCGATTCAAGTTCTGTTGTCACGTACACTTGAGTCTCATTGCAAAACTCTTTGTCAACGTCGGGGGCGCAGCGTACGCTTTGTAAAGTGCCTGGCTGGTATTCCTAAAAGCTAGCAAATGCTTTTACTTCAGGTTTTGTAGTACATTTACATTGGACCTCGCTGTGCAAATCTTAAGTAAAAGCATTTGCTAACTTTATGAATACCAGCCCATGTCTCGGGGGTAATTAGGGTTTTATGACGGCATTAAAAAACCACCTTTCGGATTCAGTTTCCGTTAAATTTGCTTGTCCACAACATCACCGAGGTTTAGTCTCACCCGATAGATAGCACGACATCGTTCCCTAATCCAGTATTCGGACAAATCAATTTTAACGTTAATATGTGCGTCATCACCTTGATACATGTAAGGTACCTGTTTTTATCATTATTTATCGGTTCGTATATCATTGGTGTGGCGGAAATTCTTAGCAATAACTTGCTTGATTCTGGGAGTGGACCGGACATTGTACGCCTTCAATTGAATCCGATCAAAATCAGCAGATACATACTGCAACGCCGTAATTTGCTATGTACATGTAGTTCGAAACTACTACATCATGCAGTGCCACCAAGATGACGCGGAACGTCTATTATACAACATCACAAACATCATATATTTAATATTACATGTACGAACATAATATTATACATTGTACTATGACGAATATCACGCTGAATATCTTTCTTTGAATGCGGTAATTACGTCCCTTGCTAAACAGACACCACACGTGTACTTAGATTTGGGCACGTATACTTACTTACATTTGGGCATGCTTAGACTTAGAATTATGCACTTATACTTACTATTTTGGGTCAAAAGGCCTAACTTCTCGCGTCAAAATATGATTTCTTATAAGTTTATATTTTGTACATTGATTTAGAGATTGTTTTCGAGAATTCTGTTACCCACCGATCAGGTAAATGACTGCGTGAACGAATATTTTGTGGAGGGTTTGACAATTTATTGGAACACATATTTGCAACTTTGCCTCCTTTTTATCTGTCTCTTCTGAAATTGATGGTGCCTATGGAGGGCGCTGCTTCAGGAACCAGATTTTCCAACTCCTTTCCATGTTGCCTGGTCTCACCTTTGAACCATGACTGCATCCAAAATCACTGCAACCAAACTAACTTCGTTTTCAATGCTTTTCCAATTCCCTTGCCGTGTTTCTGTGAGTCACAGTAAGATGACAAAGTAACGGTACCTCAGAGATGTTTTTACCATTACAACTGCTCCGTCTTTACATGCAAATTTTAACAAATCCTTCTCCTTTGTCCTATTCTCTGCGTTTATTTTTCATCTCTCATTGAATTCTGTGACGGGCATCTTTGTCGGCTCACCTATCCTAAATTATTTTACATCAGTGGAATAAGATGGCAACCACATCATACGGCACACACTTAATAACACTTGCATTGATACATTATCCACTGCTTCCGAATAGCGCATAATGCCTATATGTAATGTACGTTCCATACAGTCTGCTCTGTTGTCATTATAGTCCCTTGGAGCCGAGGTAAGACAAGGCTGTTGTTGCCATGAACTGCTGAACACCAAATGACAACCTTCTGGCGTGAAAAAGCACCTTTTTCCGTTAACTGAGTGAACACATACATGCACATGCATAAGATTTCCTTTCCGAAAAAAAACATCGTTGGTCAATTGCTTGTAATCTAACAACGCCCAAGTGATGAAGTTTGAGGACTTCTGATCTGATACTTCGCCAGCAGGCCGTCTGAGTGTTCAGCACAGCGTGTACCTCCTATAGCTTACACAAAAATTGAAACCCGTGTAGCTGTACCTATCTGCATTGCTTCCAACAGTATAAATTTCAGCGTTGCATTGCTTTCAACATTGTAAATTTTAGCATCGTATTATTATTTTCATTCAGCGCATGCGCGATAACATAGTCATAAATACTTGTGTAGCATTAGTTATTAAGTTGATGGTAGGTAGCCATGACACTTTAGTGTAGGCCGACTGCACTGTACCATAGGCCTAAGTGTAGGCCCTACATACGTCCTGTAAACTAACATTTTTGAAACCCATGACGTGTGTATGTTTCCAACCATACGAATTCTATCTTGGTGGGCAGTGTTTGAACCGCATGCTTGTTTGTTCGTAATCTTGTTTGTAATCTTGGAACATATACCCATCCTATTGTTATTTTGTTAAATTGCAGAATACGCACGAATCGAAGAAACTTCTACGTGTTTGGAGTAAATCTTGTGTCTACTACCCATTTTATATACGATTCATGAAATCTTACATCTACCCTTTTTCTTTGCTTGATTGTATCATTACAAAACTCTAGTTTTCATTGGCCATATTTATAAAGGTGTTTACGCGTACTGTACAACTTTTCTTAATTCAGATTCACGGCACATTATTCTTTTGCTTAGGATGTTACTGTAACTCGCACTCGTTTTCCTTCTGTTCCGAATGAGGTAACCTGGTTATGCAATAGGTTTCTCCGTGAATTTTGCAAGTTGGTTTATTTTTTCTTTTGTGTCACAAGGTACATGTAATTGAGGGTTTAAATATTTCTTTTGTTTTCCTGGATGATGAAAGTTAACCACGGGTAAACGTCAGGGACTTTACGAGTACAGACAGCAAAACCATACATTGGTGTGCCTTGAATCTGAATTTTTAAGAAACGTTGTACGTGTCTAACCCCCCCCCCCCCGCCCCATATTGCCGAACACATAGCTATACAATGAACAATGCAATTCCCTTATAGGAGGCAGAGTAGTAACAACATCCCATAAATGCTACCATAACCACTTCTTGGTTCTATTACAGCACCTTCTCAGCTAAACTCCCTACGCAGTTGTGTACCGCGCCCCCTTCGGTTTACTCGCTCTCCACAACTGCTTTACTTCGTGGAAGTCGCCGCGGTTGGTCAACAGATGGCGTCTGGGCCTGGCGCGAGTTTTACAGCCTATCAGCACGCTGCTTTCAGAACTGTTTGGCCCGTTGGCAACGGATGTTCTTGTGCTACCATGGCTACGAATCGCTCGGCCAATGAAAAAGTGTCTTAGGCCAGCTTGGTTACCGGTTGCTCGGTGCTCTCATTGGTCGACTCTCTCAGCGCCATCTGTTGACCGAACGCGGCGAATCTTACGAAGTTAAGCAGTTGTGGAGAGCGAGTAAACCGAAGGGGGCGCGATACACAACTGCGTAGGGAGTTTACTTCCCTCCATGCTTGCTATCTTATTGAAGAATCATTTTGCCTGGTATATTAAGTTCTGTCATTTTTTTCAGAGCGCGATAAACCGTAGGGTAAAGATTCATTAATATTCTTATTAACTTAACTGAAAAAATGGGCGTGGGGCTTGTAGATAGTTGACAGAGTATAGCAGTGTGAATATTCTAACAGCATCCTGTTTGGTTGCCCTCGTGAAATCCATGGCAGAAGGGTTCGTTAAGGTGTTCCTTTATACGTGAGTTTTCTCGTGCGAATTGGCTCTCAATGGGCAATATTCCGGCAGACTACACACGTCTGTCCATTGCGTGCCCATAGAGAGCCAGCCAGCTCACGCGAGAAAATTCTCACTTGAGAAGTGCCTAGTCTGCTTCTTTCATAGTTTAGACCAGTGTGAATCGTGTTTTTCCGACATTTGTGGTCGCCATTTTGGTACTACCCGCAGCGGCGAATTGGTAAAACACGACCATGGGTCTTTTTGTTGGCCGACAACGATATTGTGACGGCAGATGTTTTCAAGGAAATAAAAGCTTCTGAAAATAAGTCAAGTTGGCCCACGTTTGTGGAATTTTCTTCAGTGTGAGAGATATGAATATTCGTAATATGATAGGAGTATCTTACGTAACAACTGGAACTGGTGTGTATGGTCTATTCAATTGTCAAAATTAATACGCATGTGGTGAACACGGTGGAGGAACGAATTCTTTCATAAGTCTATTGTGACCATTCGGTTGGTCTAGTTGCATGTATAGGCCATTGTAAGCGCTAACCTACATGTACGTACATTGCACCCGCCAATGCTTGCATGTCGCACATCGGTGGGAGACTTGGTCCATTAACTACTTAAGTCTAAGTGTGGCACTTATCTTTTGTTCAACACAAAAGATAAGTATCATACTTAGACTTGAATATGTTTACGAATATGGACCCTGACCGACTGTGGATTTGCCCAGATTATGTTTCGGAGTATCTGACGGACATTTTTCATACATATCCATCTGAAACAGACGTCGAGAACCCTGGAGGCAGCGTATCAGCTTCCCTCTTGTGATCACTCGCGATACTAGACAACAGCTCAATCTGCGTGTTTAATATCATTTGACAGTTATGCTTTCCTTACACTACCTGTCGCTCTACGTAGATTTCGATCATTTTCAGAATGCAAGCAAGATCACCAGCTATGATATAGACCGAGTCTTCAGCCTCTACGATAGGGTAAGATGTGGTTTGCGGTCGTTATGTTAGTAAAAGTAAAAGAAACGCAGGCTGCTTTGTCAGCGTTGAGTGCTCTTTGCGGAAATTGTGCCTATCAACGATATATTAATATTTACATGTCCGTATAAGACGTCTGGTGGTAAAAGAAATGATTTTGTACAACGTTTTGCCTTTTTTCAATAATGCTTGATCATACAAGCACCAATAATCAATGATATGCATGTACTGTATCCATGTAATTCTAACACCCAGCAACTGTCACCAACAAGATTCCTATCGTTGCAGGACCGGAATGGTTACATCGATGACGAAGAGCTACAGGGCTTCCTCAAAGATCTACTTGCTCTTGTGCAAGAGGTATGAACATCTATGGTGGAGCCATTCGGATGATGCAGCCGACGAGGATTGTTTGACACTGGGCGATCATCGCTGCGAGAAGATTTCACGCATCGCTGTCCAGCGCACACCTGGCGTCAACAGCCGATTTTGATCGGTGGCGATCAGAATCACTTGCGATATCGCCTGGTGTGCAGCCCGCTTTAGGCCCACTGTTCCTCTTTTAGAGGAAAACTCGGGCATCTCCAAAGCAGCAATGTTTTCTTTTCATTTCAGGATTACGACGAGAGAGATCTCATGTGTGTGAAGGACACCATTCTAGAGAAATGGGACGTCAACAACGATGGAAAAATCAACAAAGAGGAACTCAAAATGATTCTGCTGCAAAACGGAAAACTCGCCTGCGACGATGAATAACTTTTGTATATCATTTTTCCGGTATCTGCACATCCACGTTACCGATCCTGGCGTAGGCAAAACAGGGATGGCTTTAGCTTCACAAAACCTCCGTAACTTTACGATTCCGTAAATCTTTCGTTTGGCACAGAGTGAACAATAGGTTGCCCGCAAATGGGCATTAGTTGACGTGCATGTACAGTTTATACGAGGGCTTTGCGAATAAAGTCCAAACCCTGTGAGCGCGGAACTCTGGCGTAGGAATCTACGATTCCTGAACACATTGGCGGGCTTGTGTTGGGACTTTCGTCACCGTGCAGGTCACAATTTTTCCTGTTGATACAGCAACGTTCAGTTTTGAAACCTTGCCTATTATCTGTAATCGCCTTTAGTTTGTAGAGTCGCGTTGTGTATATACGTACAATTACCACATACAACAAAGAGAGAATTTTTCTTCCGATATATTGAATTCCAATGAAGTGAGTTCAGGTGTCTATAATATGCCGTGCCGAAATTAAAGAAGCTTTTAATCTATCTGTTGCTTTAGACATGACAACGGGATGACCATGCAGATCGCCCCCAAAGGGTAAATGCCAATATAAGTCACAGGTATACACTAGTGTCAAATGTTGATATTCCAAAGCTCCATGAACACAAATGGGGACACGCATGAAGTCCAAGCATCTGTATGGCTGTGTGTCCCCAATTAATCGGAACAGAATAGACATGGCCGGCGCAAGTCGACTCATCGGGGACATTACGTACGCATGTATGATCCTAGTCAAGTGGGGTGATTACCTGCAAGCTACTTATATAACTAACCACGACGTGTGCAGTCATTTTGCCGGTTCCAAATCGGGGATGTCCCCAGTTGCATGTGGGTCCACAGTTATATATTGATTTTCACACTCATGTCCACGATTAGCACCTACAGGCCTACAATGCTGCCTTTTACCATTCGTCGGAGGGTAGCAGAAGACGTCCCTCGGTACGTTGAATGACGACGTTTGCTGGTTTAATCAGGCTTATTTATTCAGATTCTGACGACATTTTTGAGAAAGCTGAAATTCCATGCATTTAGGACTTAAATCTTTTAGTGTTTTCAGGGCTGCAAGCAAAGGATTAATCGATAGTGTACATAGCTAATGTTGCTGGAAACTTGAAATATCAAATATGGTTTTGTTGATTTTGATATTTTCATGTATATATTTTGTGGTGGTTTTATTGGTACATTCCAAGTGTGCGTTTATGTGTTTATTACAGTTATATATCCTCATGCACTTGCCATTGTAGTTGCATTTACAAATTTAATGTTCATTTTTGTCTCAGACAGTTTAATGTTAGGTTTATCCTGCTTGTATACAATGTAGATGTTGAAACTGATGCAAGATCTACCTACACTTCTTTAACAGCTTGGCTACCTGTGTGCAGTGAAAAGTGGAAGTACGGCAAGGGAACTTCGGAGTTACATACATCTATTTTAAGGCACCCATTGCCGTAGCTAGCATACGGACAGGAGCAAATCCCTCCTACAGACGTCGCCGAAAAACGTGTTTTTCATGCAGATTTTGGCCATTTTGAAATCCCCCCCCCCCCCGACAGAAAGCTAGCTACGGCCCTGGGCACCCAGGTGAATAAGATCCTGTGAAAAATTTGGCATGTTTGTGTTTTACATCATTAGCCACTGCCCCGCTTGTTTGTACACGAAACTGTTGTAGAGCTTAGTGAAAGATCTTCCGCAATAACCAACTGTTGGTACCGACAGCAACTACATTCTGGCAAAAAACTAACACTGACATGAAGGCCTGTTCCATCGGCCATCCAACAACCAAAGCTAAGCTATGCATGACGTCATTGGTCACGTGAATTGTCAACTTGGCGTGAAAGATCTTCCGCGACTGAGTTGCCACAGGATTAAAACGGGTGTGAAAATGGGGGAAGTGGTACATGATTTGAGTAATTACGCTTGAGTGGGTATTCTTAATGATATTAACTGACTATCGAAAATTAGGAGCAGGTAAGCTATGGATCGAAAGTCAGTCTCGTCAATTGTGAGGCTTTTGACCTATTGTAAAAGGTGAAATGTTGTTGTTTTTCAAAGTTTATGCATTACGGTTTTTGTTGCATCTATTGTCATGCGGAAAAAAATATTAAATAAAATAAGTATATCAAAGTTGGATCTCTTTGCATTGCTCATATTTCTGTCTAGTGCCTCTAGTGTTTTGGCGGAGTGGTATTTGGTGGATATTTCAGAACTGCCTCTAGTAGAAGCCACACACAACCCAGACTTGCCCTGATCTCAGACAATATCAGAGGGTGTGGCTGCTCGATTAATTCTCTTGTTGATGGTAATAATCAACACTGGGGGCATTCAAGCGGATGTCAATAAAGGTTGCCTCCATAGAATATCATATTAAGAGGCTAATTAGCGCGATGGGGTGACACTTCATGCATTACTGTGGATGTAGACGGGCACCGTTGACTTGACATGGACAAACGGATATTTGCGATTCTAGGTGACTGCTTTGTACATATTTGCTTTCTCCGTGTGCAGGGAGAAGAAGCCCGTCGGATTGCACTTCCGTGTTAATTGAGCCAGATGTTGAATACATCAAATCATTCTTTTGGCATGTTTAGACAGAGAACATCATTTTGTAGCCACATATTACACACCAACGTGTGGCGTTATCACTTCGGAAGCGTCAAAACTGCCGATGATGTCATCATTATGACGTAGTAATCACTGCTGGATCGTGCTAATTTCTACAGATTTAAAGGGGATAAGAAATGAAAATTGATGCAGTGTCTTCTAATACCTTAGCTTTTGCTGTGTTTGATGCTTTTGTAGGCCTGTCATGGATGCGGACTAACGTTTCGAGTTCCATAACGTGGCGTACGAGCGCATCGAGGATGAGGATGAGATCACGTGATCTGCACGTGTTACGTAACTCGGAGGAGTAACTCTCGGTGGTTTGGTGTGATTCCCTAGAGTGTGGAATCGCCACTGTGTGAATGTAGCATTACGATACATATAAATGACACCTGGCATTATACAACAACGTTTTTGCTGGTTGGGGAGTAGCATTATCCACAAAAGTATTCGTTCGTCTGCTTTCAAGGTTCATCCAACGATTTTGTGTCTCTTAACATGGAGCCGGGTGAGTAAGGCATAGGCTGTTCTTTGTCGATTTGATCAGCCAGCACTGGCACCTGAACTTATTCCCATCATGACTCACTTCTGCAAATTTGGCTCCTTAGTCGCTTGCACATCTCATGTACCTTCATTGTTCCTCACTGACACAACGATTGTCCGTGGAAAACCAATGGATGCCTCATACCTGCATGCCCCGCATGCAGCAGAGGCATGAAGTCGAACTTCCCGTTCACAATGGTCCCGTCCCCGTTGGCGATGGTACCACCACCCTCCCGTCTCATCTGGCTTCGAAGTCCGATTCCGAACACCGACACCACAGCGGCTCCGCGTGCACGGACACCTGCCATGGACAGTGGTAATAACCATTGGGCCGTATTCTAGAAGCTTCCTCAAGTGTAAGGTCGACCTTAATCTTTTGTATTCTACCCTGCAAACAATAGCTAAAGGTCGACCTTTACACTTCAGGAAGCTTCTAGAATACGGCCCATTGTCTGATCAACGGATTAATCTGTGCTGAAAGAACAATGTTCAGCACAACGCCAACATCTTGATTATGGCATCTTGAATATAGGCTACCCCATCAGTAAGACCAAAGTTATGTGACAACGTTGTTGATGTGAGGTCAGTTACCTTCTGACAAAAGCCCCACTTCACAAAAATTAACATGAAAACTTTTAAGTTGTTTAATCTTCTTACTCGAAATGGATTAAATAATCTGCTTGCCAGCGAAACGTCACTCAACTCAAACCTGAGAAGCAAAATGGCGCAGGTAGGACACATTGCTGCCCGTCCCACTATAATAAGAAGACGTCGGCTTGTCACTACATTTTCAGGATCTGTTGCTGGTAATGGCCGCCCCAAAGCCAAGTTGATCGTCCGTTCGAAGAATCAGTCCTTTACAGAAACAATCCGCTCCATCAGGGTACAAGACATCATTGAAGAGAAACCAGGATCCATATACAAATGTAAGTATAGTTCTCAACTGAATCATTAACCCATGGCCTGTTCTCGTCAGTCTGGTCAGCCCCCTCAATTGTGAAAGTCGACGAGGCAATGCGAGGGTGTGTGCATGTGTGGGTCCGATGTACAATGCATGTAGCAGCACATTTTTCCCTTGCGCGGACCTGCGCAAGGGGATTGTGCTACGGTTTCTTCTGGCAACACTTGGGCCCGTATTTTAGAATGCTCCTCAACGTTAAGAAGTTCCTCAAGGCTATTAATTGTTCTCCTATTGAGAACAAACCTTGAGGAACTCCTTTACGTTGAGGAGCATTCTAAAATACGGGCCTTGATCGTTCAAGTCGAAAAAAGCAATGAGGACCTTATCGCTACCATCCAAAACCATGCATTGATGGAAACTATTCACCAACGATTTGTCATTTGGACTACCACAGCCAGAACGACGGAATGCTGACGGCATACCGGAACTCGATTTTCGTCTTGGTAGCAATCGGACTCGGATTCCTTTGGACTTCTCCACTGACGCTGGAGTCGTTTTACCAATTGCCACAGGGTGGCGATAGAGAAGCGAAAGAAACTTGTTGCAGAATGCAGTGGATGTTTCTTGACGAAACAAGTTTTCGCGTGCGAGTTGGCTCCCAATGGGCAATTCACCATTGTTGGTTTCTTACGGATTATGCTGACACCAATGGCACAAACGATTCTCCACAGTTTTCTGTGGTTGAATTGCCCATTGAGAGCCAACTTGCGCGAGAAAACTCTCACGTGGAGCAGCACCTTTACACTGTTCCTTGTTTTACTGTCCCTTGCCCACCACCCCCGCATTGCATATCATCATCAGGGAAGGTGGGTGTGATGGACTTGGCTACACTCTCAACTGCATAATCTGTAGTATGTGAAGTCAGATGAAGAATGCTCAACCAAATTAATTGACGGATTAACGATGAATTTTGAATAAGCCATAAAATACCGTTTGATAATTCAGCCCATGTTTACCGGCCCACGCGGTGTGTTCATTGTCAGTTTTATCCACCATTTCACCCGAGGAGCGTGCCTATACCCCGATTGTCAGGTTTCAACATCAACTCGTTTACATATTGGTCAATCCATCTCCCGGGCCCTCAGCTTCAAATAAATCCCTGTCATCGATTGCTGATCGATATCATCAAGCGATTCGCCCACGCGGTATGCTTTTCTGTATGAAGCTGTGTCAGACATCAGTTGTTTCCCGGTGCAGCTAGTTAATTATTAGCCGCAGGTTATGCACTGATAATATGAGAACTCTCACAGAGTTACATTTAAACGTTGCTGAAACGAGATAAGCAGCCGTTGTCGTCGATGTCACGGGAAAAATAACGCACCATGAATTCTAGACGCGGATTAAACAAGCAGGGTGTTGACAACGATACTGTGAGATGGGAAATCACACCATTGCCGACGACTTCGTGAACCAGAAGGCTCTTCCGTGAGAGCAGGAGCATCTGTCATCAGGTAGACAGCCCGATTGAAGAGAGTGGCGAGGCCTTGACCAGTAACTCGAGAAGACTCGGACAGTTCGTAGGTGAAAGCAGGCGAGCACTCAATGGAGAATCGATTCTTTGGAGAGCAGACGTTAGGAAAGCATCCAAACGTAGCAGACGACAGCACGTGGCGGTGAAGCCGTCCTCGTCAAGGCCACATAGCAGTTTATTGGCAGTGACGGCTTCATTCCTTCCAAATTCTCTTCATTACTTCTAAATCACAGCATCGACTGCGCGACGAGATTTCAACTGACTCGAAGTGATTATCGCAATCGATTTTGAAATCAAGTTTACATTCCTCTTGGGGAGATAATCGTGTTCGGTATCCATTAATCAGACGATCCCACACAGGACGGGTGTCATTCATTGGTGCGATGGAGTACAGCAAAACACGAGGGAGGTATCGTACGTTGGAATATCAACAGGCGATGTCCTTGGATATCGAGGAGCACTGGGACGATCACATCAAAGCGAATTGGTGTTATGACACTGCTGATGGTAAGAAGATCAGGGTTGCTATGACGGTTCAGGGGTTGCAGACGTAGAGTGGGATAGTTTTTTTTCGCAGCTCAAGTCCTCGAGAGCTGATTCGGTGTGCCCATCGAGAGGTGAACTGACCACCAGGCCAGGTTTGAACTGTTTTTGCCGATCTTCCCGTAAGGCCCATGACTCGGTGCCCACTGTTTTTCAGACATACAGGGCCGTATTCATAAAGGGTGTTTAAGACAAAAGGCGGTGACAGACTAGCGCGCACGCGGCGCGTTCCGTAAGCGACGCGTTTGCTGCTCTCGATCACTTTCTATGCATTTCCTTCATACGTGACAGACTACAGCGTGCGCGAAGCGAGGCTACGCGTTGTTTCGGACTCGATCAACTGGCCGAGCGATTTTTACGCAATGCGCGCTCGCTACGCTGACCTTATATGGAAATCAATACAGAAAGGGAGGCTTTGAATTCAAATGCCCTATTCAACAANCAGATAATTGCTTGTTCTCTAATCGGACAGTAGTTGTCATTCACGAGTCATTTAATACTGTTGATTTCTCTGTTTCCGAAACCAATAGCAACAATCGATAATCTATAGTTGCTGTAGATTTCTCTCCCAAGGCTAAAACGTCTCGCTTATCAATTTTTGCTAATAGGTTATTGGTTGGTGTTGGACACACCCATTGAAAATAAGCCATAGCTGAGTCAGAAAAACGGAGCTTCTACTTCAATATTGATGCTCAAATTGTTTTATCGAGATTGGTTATGCTTGCCTGCACCGTGTGATTGAAAATTATCGGGGAGTTTGCTCTCTGTTTGTGACGTCTTTGGTCGCACCGCTCGCAGCGCCGACCTGTCGGGATGAAACGTTGTGCAGGTTCCTCATTGCCCGGGAATTTCACTTCAAACGATGCAAGAGAGAATGTGCACTTACATGTACGCATGTTTTGGACCGAGTTTCGGTCAACACGATCAGTGTCACATAATAGTCTAGGCTGTAAGGGGTAAAATTATGGCCAAAACACTGTTTCCAGGCAGACACATGGCGGCCATCTTGAAAATCAAGATGGTGCCCACCAGGGGGCGTTTTTCACGTGTCACCCGTCTTTAAATTAATCAGCATTAAAAACTGCACCAGTGTGCCAAATTTGCTGCTCTTATACCAATTTGCACGATTTCGCCGTTTTTTTTTACCCTTATCGGCCGGACTTATATATTGGTCCAGTGGCGAAAGCAGACAAAAGCATGAATCGCCAGGAGCGCTGGTGTTTGAACATCTGCGACAATATCTGCATCGCAAACCCGCCTGTTTGTTGACAAACGTCAAACACTCAATATTGCTGAATTGCCAGGCCAGGAGAAAACCCTAATTATTCTCAATACCGCACAGAGCAAACACGCGCGAAATTGCCCTGATTAGATTTCCATCCCTTTATCAGACGGGCAATTTGCAGCGCCGCGTTCCTGTCACTGTAACGTAATTACTCTTTGTTCCTGATCTGTTGCTGCCGAGAGGGGTATTTTTCAAACGATGTAGATTTAGAGATCGTGTATCTTCACAATATGACAAGGTCGGGCTGGGAGGCGAGCCGTTTTAACGACAAATCACATCAAACGCAACTGCGTCATTGTGTGTCGGAACTGGCCAGTGATGATCACACGGATATTCACTGCAGCGCAAAAAGATTTTTGATTGGGCAATATTATTTCAAGAATTACAATACCAATGCATGGATTCCTTTTGTTAGCAGTCATTCAAGGTTCCTTTTGTCAGCCATTGTTCCCTAATTCCTTCACTCAATTCAACAATAGTCGTCACTCGTCCAAAAATTTCCTTCTGCCGTCCGTCACTAATCCAACAAGTTTCCTTTTGTTCGCCATGACTCATCAAACAATAACATGGTTGCTTATTACCAAACATCATGGTCTGATAATTAGACCATGCATACGAAGCTATCGATTTATCAGACTTCAGTAGTCTAATGTATATAACAGAGTTGGTGTGATTGATCGAAATCCTCTGTACCATAAACGCAGATATTTTCAAACGTGAATCTACAAACGATTGATCACTTTATGATCATACGAATCAGGTGCTTTCGTCTGATTGAGCATCCGTTTTTGATCATCAAAGTAAAATATCATCTTTTATTTATATTTGACGTCTGCTTCCCATTTAACCGTTTCAATGTGAAGCTCGGGATGACTGGTCAATTTGATCCTAAACTGATCGATCAATCATCACTGACATGAGTTCGAAGGGATCTCGAATGAAATCTCGCCTCCTCGGCTAGACGTAGCCTGCGGCGTTTCTGCTTCTGCTTCCGTCAAAATGTCGCTTCTCAAGGGTGTAATCTGCCTCTGAATAAGTTGCATATCTGAAGTTCAAGTGGGTTGCTCAGTTTGATCCTGAACTGATACATCAATCATTACTGACATGATTTCGGAGCGATTTCAAACGATATCACGCCTCGGCTAGCTGTATTTCTGCGTCTGCTCTCGTTGTGGTCGTCGTTAAAATGTCTCTGGCGCAATCTGCCCCTGAATACATTGCATAATATACATGTATCTGAAGCTCAAATCGATTACTTAGTTTGATTCTGAACTGATCAATCAATCATCCCTGACATGATTTTGAGGGGATTTCGAATGATATCGCGTTTCGTCTGCAGAGTTTCTACTTCCGCTTTCGTTGTGATCGTCGTTAAAATGTCGCTCCTCCAGGGTGCGCTCTGCCACTCAATAAGTAGCATATGTTTTTGTAGTGGAACGACAGCCAATAAACCCTCTGGCGCTTGCAGATACATCCCATCAATCAAAAGATAATGAGCGAAGACTAATTGTTTGCCAACGTCAAACGAACTCCTTGCTTGGCAAAGAGTCGGTTTGGCGTTATGAGACGGCTTAGTGTGATCATTTGGAAATGAATTGCCGGCCGAGTTTTAAAGATGTGTTTGCATATGCATACGCGTCGACTGATATTCTGCAATCTTGAGCTGTTGAAGTGCTTTAGTGCTTAGATTTCAAAATGATCCACGAAGAAGCTGCCATCGAGTAGTCAAAGACTGGTACTTCATGCATATACGGGTTCTACCAAGAGCAATAGACAAAATAAATGATCCAACTGGCCTCTCTTTTCACACTGGTCAAATCAGTTATATGATTTTCCCGTCCTCAGGTGCAGCCGAATGGGGTCTGGACTTCCCGGAAGCAAATGGAAACAGCCAATCACCAATCAACCTCACGTCACGTGAGGCTGTCTACAAATCATCGCTGAATGACGACTTGCTGACCCTCAACTACATTCTCTGTCGCGAGACAGACGTCTGCAATAATGGAAACTCCCTCATAGTATATCTCAGATACAAACCCGGTGAGTTTCCCTGTCAGGCTTTATCAAAATGCTACAACACGTCTTTTTTGTTTCTTCAGCCTTTCTGAATTATTCAGAAAGTACATAGTGCACGATGTATTATACATCGTGCACTACATGTAGTATCATAAAAACATAGTTGACAGCAACTGAGACGCATCTTTGCGCCGGAAGCAGTGAGTACACTGTACATATTAAATTTCAATATCAGTATCTACAAAGAGGGATTAAATTTCATTTCCAGGCGATGCCGGACTACGATCAGATGTCATACCCAAATCAAGTAAGACTGATTTTCGTTCGTCGATATATTACTTAGAAACTAAGTAAAAACCAGACTCTCTGGTGATACATGTCGTCGTATCATGACTCTCCACAGGCAAGCATTTTGGGGACCTTCACGAGCTATGAGACATCTACTAATATTTGGAAATATCGTAAAATTCAATACAGCGGGGCTTTAAATCGAAACGTGGCGAGCTGGGGACACGTTAGGTGTTGTGGTCCAGCGGAGAGTTCGTTTCCTCGCGGATATACACTACCATATTCTTCATTACATGTTTTTGAATAACTTCACTATCAAACTTTTCCAGCTCTAAGCGGTGGTCCGCTGCAACAAGGTCACGAGTTCGAACTTGCCGAAATTCGCTTCCACTGGGGCCGAGAGGACGCGAGGGGATCAGAACATACTGTCAACTGTAAAGCATTTCCAATGGAGGTAGGTTCATGAACGTGACGTTACATATGACAATAGGCAGTAAAGTCCTGGGCCTAGTTTCACAAAGAATCTTAAGTCTAAAGTTTGACTTAAGTCATCATGTGACCAGGTTTAAGCAAATCAGATGGCTTCATTTCAGACTTAAGTTTTTTCTTAGACTTAAGATTCTTTGTGCAACTGGGCCCTGATTTGGATTAAAGCAAATTTCATTAAAAACGAATACTGTATTATTTGATGACGAACATTTGACACCTTCACCGAGTATTTCTTTTTTCAGCTGCATCTCATCCACTACAACACGACGCTGTACGGGTCATTTGAGGAGGCCCTTGGAAAGCCAAACGGCGTGTCAATCATTGCCATATTCATACAGGTAGGAAGGCTTGTTTGGAAAAAAGATGGCACGACATGACGGTTATCAAACTACCTCAACAATAACATTCCCCTGAAGTTTTTGACACATCCCTTCCATCAGTTCTGTCACCAGTTGCATTCTGCGGATCGTTGGACCTATCGATTGCTGACAAATATTATGATTGATGTTGGCCTGTCCATTACCAAAAATTGACGAACAAGCCTCAAAACTTTTTGCCATTTTGTTTACGTCTGATTTACAGGTGGGACGGGAACATGCAGGTTTGAAGCTCATCACAGATAATTTAGAAGACGTTCAACATAAGGTGAGGTTCCTTCTGTTTGCCGTCTCATTGAAAGCCTAATCATAAGACATACCAATCGTGGTCACAACATTTCACTTGTACCAATTCCTCTTTTTACAGGGTCGACAGAAGACACTCTCTACTGCTTTCAATCCCAACTGCTTACTACCAGGTTAGTATCGAACATCTGCAGCCAATTACCTGGAGATAACTATACTCTACATGACTGATTGCACTCTAAATTGCTCCCCCATATTTCTCTTCGCATCAAAATCGATGGAGTGGCGCTTACTCTGTCACCTGCAACGCCGATTAGCTCTTAATGGTCGGTTACATCGACATCACTCTTGCTGAGCCAACGTAGTCGTAAAGAAACGGTGTACTACATGCACATCATGATTCTTAGTTTGTCAAACACTATAAGAAAGTAGTGCGAATTAGTTACGGGCATAGCCAGCTAGGACTTTTTCCACGATCTGCTGGTCACATCGAACGGTTCAATGGTTTCCAGCAGAACGGCTGGTTTCAACATCAGTAGATCGCCTGCTTCTAGGCTGATCCAGCTGTATAAATCTACTTTCAAAAAAAATTGCATAGAACTGGAATTCATGTATTATTGATGTTCCCACTTGCACTTCTTTTTTCTCAAATTTTAGACCCGATGTTGCGGGATTTTTGGGCCTACGAAGGATCCCTGACCATCCCACCGTGCAGTGAGAACGTCACATGGATTATTTTAAGATACCCGTTGACGATATCGCACACTCAGGTAATAGGTTATCGTGCAGCCACGATATGCATCGCCAAATGACGCTGATCACGAGGGTACCAAATAGCGCGAGCCCCCAGCTCTCCTTGATGTGTGGGACACTCAAAATTTCCAAAAGCCCGAAGGCAAACGTTTGACTGAGTCGAAAATAATCATATCGTTTTTATCACATTTTCCAGAAATTTCGTTTTTATTTCGCAGATCGAGGAATTTCGTCGATTACGAACCCACCACAAGGGAGAGCAACCAGTGTACGGGGAAGATGGCGCACTCGTCGACAACTTTCGGCCTACACAGCGTCTGAATGACAGAGTTGTCTACGCTTCATTTCAGTGACGTTGTGCGCAGTCATGTGCCAGAGAACATCAGGATATTTAAAGGCTGATATCACCATTTGGCAATATCTAATAGTGTTGATCGCGTTAGATTGCTTTACTGGTGAACAGATGCTGACGAGCCGCAATGGGGAGTAGTTTATCCCCGATTCCAACGTTAGGCTTCTGACAAGCCGAACGTATTCCTGTATAAAACTGACAAATACATATACACATGTACTTATTGAGTTTCGGAACGTGTGTGTTCGCAAGTCTGCCGATGTTACCCCATACAATACATGCTCATGGTCACGCCCTTTTCATCTCCCGGTGGTAACGGTTTTTCTATTTGAGTTGTACTGGTCTTTGGTTCACCACCCATTCCAATCCTGTCACAAATCGTGTTGCATGTTGGTACTGATCGTTGCATCGTTAATTTCTGTAAGTTCATAATAAATTGTTCATTGTTTATTAAATATACATATAATACGCATTGAATCTGTCCGTTTCTTCATACCCCGGTGTTTTTTTCTTGGAGGGCAAGTCTTCCAAAGTCAATTGTTCAAAGCTTATAACCCAAACCATACTAAAAGACCTACAAATATAAGTAAGGACTCGTACACCTTCCTAGAATGCGGCGCTGGGTGTTCAATTATGACGTAAAGAAATGTGGAAATTTAAGCAATACGTTAAATATTCACATAAAAAATGGTCATAAATGGATCCAGTTCTCCTTTATGTTCTACGACAGACGGGGAAATGTGCATACTTTCGGCATACGGCTGATTTACTGGAATGGTGAATAGAAAAAGCTATTGACGTTTGGCAAGTTTACATCACAACCGTAGAATGCTCCTTGGTAAATTTGTCACGGGCTCACTCTCTACAAAGATCACACTCTCTACAAAGGTCTCATGCACGGTAAAATTTCTGATTAAATTTTCTGAATGTCTTACACCAATTCAGGGCGCGCGGCTTTCAAACAACCATAAGCCAATATTCAGCATACAGTATTTCATTAAATTTGATCAGAAAGTTGACTGTGCGTGTAACGGGCTTAAGAGTCACCGTTGCAGTCTTCGTTTGATGGATGAAGTGAGACACGGCCATCAACACGCTATCCTGTAAATTGTATTCCTTTGAATTAGGCAACATACATTTGTACTCTTTCCGCCTCTCAATGGAAAAAAATGACAAATAATGCTATTTTCACCGTCGCATCTTCAGTGATTACTCGTGACACTGATGACATTATTTCCATCCGAAAGTGTGATACGTCTGATTGTCGCTTTCAGGCGGAACTCGTCACAAAACTGTTATGCCAACTGTGAACAGTATCGCTGTGAGCTTTTCTCGGTATGTTTTTCATGGTGACTCGGTCGGGTCTCGATCTAAGTACAGGCAGGCATATATGTTGCTGTGTTACACTCGTCAAAGCAACCTGTTGTATAAAGTCGCTTCGTTGGCCGAATCATACATCGTTGAACGACACAGCGCATAATTGAAATTTCGATAACGTAATCAAACTTTTGAAGCAGCAAATGGAAGTGAGAAGTATTCTTGCCGATCCACGTCAGGAGAGGGACGAACACCATTTTACAATCTTTAAATTTTGACCCAGAAAAGCACTTTTGCTTATGCACCGGAATGAGGAAGCAATACATATCCAATCGCCAGAGATTGGAATAGGGTAACAAGGAACAATTTTTTCTACGACAGTTTTTCCTGGGGTCATTCTTCCCCTTTACACCACCAGGACAGAGCGCCTGGTAGAACACCACTGATGATAGATGCTATAAATTCGTGATACTTTCCGCTTTAGTCAAAATGACCATATTCATTCAGATGGACACGAAACAGAACCGAAAAATTATCTACATAGCAGCGGTAATCAATTTATCATCGTTTTCATTATCATCATTCATTCCTCGGCTGTAACAATTACATGTACCCGTGGTACGTAATCGCCCCTATCATGACGACCCATAGCTGAATGTCTATGAGAGGAGTTTGCCAAGCTGGACGATGTACAGATGGTGTACTGTGGGGATGTGACTTTTTACCGTGTTTCACCAGGGACTGATACAAAATGGTTCGAAAGCTCATAATTTAATCGCCCGTTTTTTGCCACGCCCAATTTCGTTATTGCCGACCCAGTGTACGCGGGTATGCAAAAATCTCTAAAGCTGCTTTTCCACGAGGCGTTTGCGGGCGCGGAATGGGAGCCGGGCGCGGGTGCGAGTGAAACAGCTAATGGGAAATACATTAGCTGTTTCACTCGCACCCGCGCCCGCCTCCCATTCCGCGCCCGCAAACGCCTCGTGGAAAAGCAGCTAAAGGCTGGCTGTCCATTCACGCGATTTTCGAGAGGCAGACGCTCGAAAGCATTGTTTGTTTCCGCCACGTTGGTCGTGGACAAAGGATGCGACATCGCGCGGCACGAAAATTCTCTTGGGACATTTCAACCAGATCTTATCTGTGTTCGCTCTGCCGATTAAATGCTCGAAGGGACCAATTGCAGTGAGCACCTGACACTTATTCAAATATCATCAAGCCGTACCAAAAACGGTGATTGAGGAAGATTATGTGTTGTACCATTGCGGCAGCAAATTTACATGGATTTCGCTTTGGGATGATTATCGGATGGGAAAGAGGTGATAATCGTGTCGTCGGAAGCGTGAATGTAAATAAACCATCTTTTCTGTAAGACGGATAGTGTTGACGGTATTTTCTTCATGTTGACGGCATTGTGTCTCAATTATACATTTTCAGCTAAGAGCACAATGGACAAACGTAGCCTCATTAAGAAAATACCAATGCAGCTCCGGTGGAAGTTTTGGATGAAATTTAATGTTTTCAATAAACTTGTGCCATCACCAGCTACAACACAAACAGAACTGCGAAATGGCTTCTGACCCACTTTTTTGATTCACCAATCCCTTCTCCAGTCTGTAATCATTTTTTTCCGACGCCAACAGCCAATAAATAGCCATTAACTGATTACTCTATATATACTCCTGCCCATGAAAACATTCAAATGGAATGAATTAGCTTTCTCACTATTCACGACACTCCCTGGAGAATCGAATCCCAGCCCCACAGGTTATTCAATCAGGTTTTGAATCGCTTCAGTCATCACAAAATAGTGTCAGTAGTCCTACAGATTTTGGAAAACCTTATTCTCACTTTCTTCAGGTATTCCTAAAAAATACCGTATCAACTACATTCAACAAAGATGAGAGTTCCTCCGTTTCTTTCCTGAAATAGTGAAATGGCTGGGACGACCCTTTGGTTTATTGGCCATAGAGTAGTCCTTCATTGACATATTATTTCAGAGCTAGGAGCCTCCAAGCAACATTTTTTCGGGGTACCAATGAAAGGAAATTGACTGCCAATTGACATCCATAGGAATAACCAAGCAGTTCATGAAACTTGCCTGAACGCTGGAATAAGACTCAGTCTGCGTATAAGGATCATATCATTGCTTCAAACTGACCATCACTGACCGACTGGAGTCTTATAACTTATTCATACCATGTCGGATAGCTTGGACAATATGGAAGAACCAAGCAGGTCATGGTCGGATATTTTTTACGACTTCACACAGAACACAACATTCCATGGAATACGTTACGTATGGGATAGGGCTTCAACGTCAAATATAAGAAGGCAAGTATACATTATGTACAAGTCATCGCCGCGTTTGGCTGCATCGGTTTTGTTTCTACCATCAAAAGTCCACCATTACGTAAGTCCATGTTGTGATATTGCTTTTTCTTTACAAAGCATATTTTATGTCAGCAATGATATAATGGCCATTTGTTACCAGACTCTCCTTGTAGTAAACGAACAAATATGATAGCATCGGTGCCTCTGTGCAGAACTGGTGTCGTTAATTGCAACGCATGGCCAGAATAAACAATTAATGCCGGCAAAAACCATCGACATGCACTGGTCTGTGCAAGTACATGTAAACTAGTTGCATATTGTTTTAACCCTTGCTCGCCGAGATATTATCAAGGTGTCTAGAAAGCTTTGTAGGCCTACGGTTGAGCACCAAACATGCCTCGACCGTCATTTACACGGCATAAAAGTACGGTACATGTAGTTTATTTAGTCTCAACTTGGAGGAATTATACTGACAGTATAATTCCTCCAAGGTCTCAAATAATACCGGCAAGTCAGTCTTTGATGACATGATTATATATGTTCCTACAGCGTCAGCACTACAAACGTTTCCATTTATAGAAAATTTTCTTTTTAGAAAATGCGTGACAAGCGAAAACATCATGTTGCCATTAATATACGCCGTTTTAATCTGAACATCAGACATATGGTTGAACTGATTCCACAAGAGTGGACGATCATGCTGTCTCCGTCATCCGTCATCTTCGCATCTTTAGCATTTCTTTCGGCAGCTTTAGATTCAGGACTGGTTTTGACGGCAGTCTGGTTCCATATCCGACAACTGCTTTCACTGACATGATATATGTATACCGGTACCAAGGAATGTACACTGGCAGTGGTTAGGGCCTAATCAGTCTGTAGTTTTTCTGTAGTTTTGCTCTCTTGTCATGGCTACATTTTCAACTGCCGACCTTCCCGGGTCAGACCAAGAAAATTATCTCAAGGACTTAGTGGTCATTTCAGATTTCATCAACGGTTATATCACAATAATATTCCATGTTATAGGCCTGTTTGGAAACACATTATCTGCAGTTGTGTTTTTCCGCACGAGAAAGCACACCGACCCTTCCATATATTACTTATCTTGGCTGGCCATGTCGGACACGTTAGCCATAATAATAGTTGGAATTATACCCTGGTTGGACGACGGACTCAAAGTTGTTACAAAGAATGAATTTTCATACGATATAATTTCAACATCACTTGCAATGTGCAAAGTAATATGTTACACGAATACTGTGGTGGTTTTCATGTCCTCGTGGATTGTGGTTATATTCACCATCGAAAGGGCATTTGTTGTTTGGTTTCCCTTTAAGAGGGCTGCCATAACTGTTTCAAGACGACGAAAAATGATCGGGGTGCTATGGATAGTCGCATTAATTGGCAACATCATGTCCTTCGTTCTGGCTGACATGCAGCAGGGAAGTTGCGGGTATTTTGTTGAAAGTTCTTTCATTAAAAATCTTTATATCGTTCTCGGTATCTTGTATTTTTTCTGCCCTTCAGGCCTTATCGTCATCTTCAATATCATCATACTGGTCGGAATTCGAGTTTCGAAATCACAGATTGCAGACGGAAGGTCAAAGGTGAAGGCCAGGGATGACGCAAGAGTCGGCCTTAACCTTCTTGTTGTGTCAACGACGTTTGTAATTTTCATGACTCCAAATGCAGCAGTTAGTTTATTGGTGTTCTCGTTTTTCTCGACGGAAATTTTTTCCGACCCGTATGTACTGAAGACGGTAATGTTGGCTATACACTTTACGAATCAGATAAGTGTGCTGAACTTCAGCGTCAATTTCATCATTTATGGATTGACTTTGCCATTTTATCGTAATGAAGTGAAGAAGCTTTTGGCAATGTTTAGGCCCGGAGTAAGAAATGCGCCGCACCGCGCGTAAGAAGCGCGGGGCGAATTAGTCGGTCATTGCTCACTTCTACCGACAACCTGAAATCGTTAATGCCGTCGACTTCAGGTTGGATGGCTGAGTATCCAAATACTAATGTGTACTGAACAGCTGGGAGAGTGAAGTTGAGAGATTTTCCATACTGTCATGATACCGCCGTCATTTGCTTCTTCTTCATGACACTTGCCCAACTTCCAGAAAAGCATGTCGACTCAGTTCTAAATCATCCGTATGCTAACTGTGCTTTTACGTTGGTACCACTCCTTCCTCAGCTCCTGAATGAGGTGGAATCGGGAAACGTGTCCAGATTTTTACGCCTCAGGTCGAATCAACGAAACTCATGGCGGCTCGTCACAGACCACGACATAGCAAGCGGTCAGCAGGAACGAAGCTCCAATCCCACTCTGGACTTCCTTGTACGTCAGTAATCCTTTGCTCTCACAA
This sequence comes from Notospermus geniculatus, assembly GCA_002633025.1. Classification (NCBI taxonomy): domain Eukaryota; kingdom Metazoa; phylum Nemertea; class Pilidiophora; order Heteronemertea; family Lineidae; genus Notospermus; species Notospermus geniculatus. The sequence continues at coordinate 313,637 of NMRB01000180.1, read as the reverse complement.
CGAATTGTTCCATCCTGCTTTCAGATTTCTCTGGTTGTTGCTATTCCTCGTGGCAACTGCGTTCTTCTTCAACCAAGTCGCAGAGCGAGTCATCTACTTCATGCGTGCACCAGTGACAGTCAAGGTAGAGGTCACCTTCAACAAGACATTGAAGTTCCCGGCAGTGATCCTTTGCAACCAGAACTCATTCAGGTAAAGTTTGTTCCGTTCACTGAAGGATAGCATATTCGAACGTAAAGTCGGCTCGCAAATGCTTTGCATCCATGTAACAGTACATTCAGCAACAGCAGTTGTATAACATCAAATGCATCGCTTCCTTATTGACCCAATCCGGTCATATCTCTAGAGATCACTCCCAACTCTTGAGATGTAGGTGAAAAAATGGCAACCGGGGATGATAGCAGTCGATCGTGCCGAGTCCTGATGTAATCAAAAGGAAAGAATTTTCCAGCAACAAAAGGTGTCCAAATCTCTCATCCGATAACGGATTGTTTAACGTCCAAAACAACACATTAAGTAACGGATCTTTTGTTTTCTGGATCTTTCCCTGAGTTTCAAGCGGCTTTCCAATTAGCATCTACAAGTATAACTGTCCTGCTTATTGCCATTTGCTTCAAGAATAACAGCTGCCCATGCGAAGAAATATAAACCAATGCTGGATGAGTTCTATGAGTTAGAAGAAGGTGACCTTGCCAGGTTGGACATCCTCAAAAAGTATGGCTTTGAGAACATCCGATTAGATGAGCTGATGAACGACACATCGCACAGAAAAGAGGACATGATTGTTAAGTAAGAATCACCGCTGGGTCTTAGAAGGTCTTCTTCACTGCGGGTTATAACCGTGCTGTTAGATAGAAAGTGGTGATTAGGATAACCTTTGCTGCTTGGACTTGCATACCCATTCATTAAAGTTTCGACGAGACGCTTATCTTCGTTGATTATTTGAGACGGGGAAACCCTTCTTCATCCACCGAATCCTATATTGCATTTCAGATGTACCTGGAAGTATGAAGAATGTGGTGTCGAAAACTTCACGCAGATAATGACCGATCACGGTGTCTGTTTTGCCTTCAATGCGAATCCTGATGACAAGCCTCTCGTGTTATCAGAATCTGGTGAGTGAGGACGTCAGTTTGATATTTTTGTACACTTCCTCCCTTTGCTTTAGTTTCCTTGCTTTCCATGACATGTCACATGTTATTCTTCGCTTTCCTTTTAATTTCAGGCACAGAATCCGCCCTCAATCTTGTCGTTAACATAGAACAGTACGAGAACATGATAGGACCTCATTTCGCTGCCGGCTTGAAGATTTTGCTGTATGATGAGAACGACGTGGCTGTCTTCCAGGGGCACGGCCAGGGCCTTGCAGCAGGGTCACATACATTCGCTGGAACAAGCGTGGTGGTGGTAAGCTTCCGTTCCAACCAGGACAAAGGTCATCAAGACCAAAACATACTGCTGAGCATGCTTACTTAGGTTTCCTGCTGAAGTGAACCAGGACGTCGGCTTTGTAGACGTATCCCAGAATTGACTGTACGGTTCATCGTCACCGTCCTCCGATTTACTTCGAGTTCTTTTCGTCTGGCATAACTCATCACATTTTGTGTCGTCAACTGGAAGTGACGCAGTTTCATTTTCTTCCTAGATGCGACGGCTTTCAGAACCTTTTGGTAACTGCAGTGAAAACCTCAAACTTGACTATTATCCAAAATACACTGAAAGAGCTTGTCACGTTGAATGTTTCACAAAGTATTTCACGAAACATGCCGGATGCAAGTTACCTTATATGAAAGGTAAGGGCTTTCCTGTGATGTTTCGAGGAACGGTTCGTTGGCGTACATCTTTGAACAAATCCATTACAAGCTTATAACTATATCAATCTGGGGGGGGGGGGGCGANAAAGGTAATGTAACACGACTTCATTGTTTACATTCAGTGTTTGTAAACATTATGTTATTTTGGACTTTTGGGACATGCCAACCCACCAAATTGAATACTTTCGGTATCAAAAGAATTTCTAGGTGGGCGTGCGACCAACAAATTACTCATAAGACAAAGAAAGACTGGACATGAACAAAATTATAAGAGAATGTAAATAAACAATGATTTTCGTGGCGTGCGAAAATACCCGTGATGCATTATCTTTAAGCAGCCTGGGTCATCAAATCGAATCAGGAAAAGAGCGAGTAGATTAGCCTTGGTATCATATGTCATCAGCGAATGCTCTGGTTACCTTGTAATGAACCAAATCGTATTTCAGGTAATGCGTCTGTTTGCACGTTGTACAGATATGCCGAAAAAATACGAAGTATAGAAGGTAAGAAATCCAAGAACTTAGCCCATCCTCTAAAGAGTGAGAGAAAAAAAATTCAACGACCGGTGAAGCTGATGGAAATGGTGCAAAGGGTGAAAATCATCAGAAGTCCCGAAAAGTGCTTTTCTAGACCTGTTACAACTATACACCCATATCGACCAACTGGGTAGCAGGCAGATTGTACCAAAATAGACGAAGATCACTACATGTATTTTTGATAGTAATTTACGTAAGACGGTTGGTTGGATAATATGGCTGGATAATATGGCTGATATTCATAAAAATTAGCAAATGCTGCTGTGCAAATGATTTGCACAGCAGTGTCCAATGTAAATGTGCTACATGTACAAAATTCAGAGTAAAAGCATTTGCTAGCTTTTATAAATATCAGCCAAAGTAACAAACCTTCAAATGATTCTACACAGCGAGGGAAAGACACAGAACGACTCTTAAAGAGTAACTGTGTCTCGAATATCATATTCTATTTTGATCTCTTCAGTTGGTTTCGACGACGTCCAAGAATTTCTCTGCCGTTGCCAGCCACCCTGCGAGAGCGTCACCTATGGGCCGACCTTCTCCTACCTCAAGGCCTCGGACTTCGACGTTGATAAACTACTAGATTCCCAAACACGAGAAAAGCTTTCAAAGAAGTTGATATCTGCACACGATACATTGAGAGCCACGGAGACGGACCTTAAAAAAAAGGATGGCGCTCTATTGAACAACTTCATCGAACAAACGAATAGGCTGCACAACCTGCTCTTCGTGCATCTCCCCGATATGAACACGCGCCAAATGAATTTCACGGAATTCATAGAAGACGGGATTAAGGATGTATACAAAAATATAATCGGTATTTATGAATTTCAATTATTCGTTGTCAGGAAGAATTTTTATCGCTATGTCGAGTACAGTGATGAAATGTACTTCTCCGAAGTGTCTTCGGGATATTTAGATTTTCTCATTAAGTACATAGAACAACTGGAAAGGATGACGTGGCTGCAGAGTCAGCCAAACTCAGATGATAGGCGGAGGGCAATCCTCGACATGGCAGACACAACCTTGAACTCAAAAAACAAAGTGATCGACTTTGGCCGTGACGCTTTGACTAAATGTATAGAGAGTTACAGCACTGGGACTGTGAAACTTTCGCCTCCGTATTTATATAAAAAGATGGACCAAAAGGCTCACGATCTGATCATACCAAAAAACAAATTAAGCCGTGCGGTCAGATTGGGGGTGTCTGGCCATCAGTTACATGACCGACAAGGGACATTGAATGAGCTAAAAGCGTTTTACTCCGACCTCAAGGTAATTGCACAAGAAGTGTATCGTACGGGAAAGATAGACGGGACCGCTTTTGCTGAAAAAAAGGAACGTTATAACAAACTGATAACTGAATACAATGCATTTCGCAGCACAATGCTTCACGACGTTTTCGTTGCACCGGTAAACGAGGTGGAAAGGTTTCTGCGCGAGTTGGAGGACGTGCACGAAAAAGTACGGGACGGATTCACAAAGATTAAGCAAAATTTACAGACACTGAATACTAATTGGAATAAAACTGTACTGAAATACTGGCCCGTTGTGAAGAACGTGCTAACAGTGGTGCAGAATTATACCAACAGTTCCAAAATTGGAAAGATGAAACTGGCCAAGCACATATTGCGACCAGAGCTAAAGGAAACCACGCTGTCGTTGTACGATTTTCTGAAGGAGGTTTTGACAGTTGCCGATAACATCCTTGGGTTGTGGACTTGGATTTATGAACTGTTTCGTACGAAGTTTCTAGAGGAGATGGTCATGACTGATGACGACATGGTGCCGTACCTTAAACAGTAGGTAGACAGTCTAGATGTACCCCACTGCCCGCCAAGTAAAAGTCAGTACATGTATCTCCATAGTGATCAGCAGGAGCATGTTTGGTTCAAACCCACAGAGGGCCGTATAAAGGGTACCGTGCCCGCAATATGTGCGGGCTCCCTCTACGTCTTTCAACCTGATACATTCTTCTTCGAGGGTAGGCCTAACCTACTATTATGTACGAGTACAAGTTTCCTTCTATTCCAATCAAGTTATTAGTATACCCTAACACGAATACACCCTCCCTTTTGTAGCCACTACACTCTAAAGGTGAACGCTCATCTCCGCAGGTTTTTGCCCGGTATGGCTGACCAAGACAGCTTTTTGAACACAACCACTTTCGCGATGATATCCCGAGTTACTACGAGCTATGACACTTGGTCGAATTTTACCAAAAAGGTCGCGGATATCCACGCACCTTTCTACGATGCATACCGTGAAATGTCGATGGACATGCAGGAGTACATAGACGGGAACGAAAACGTCGGCACTAAGTTTTACAAGTGAGTACAGGCCATCCACGTAGTCCAAGGCTGGTCCTGTTAAAAGTATACTGTCATGACCAATATGAAGCTGTAGGCCTACTTTAATAATCGCTCGACTCTGATAGGCCTAAGGCCTATTCTGTTCAGTTGAATAGGCCAACTGCCTGCAGAGTGTACAGTTTTCTCAATTTCACGTTCGCGACATCAAAATCCAACACCATAGCATACCAATTGTAGGCCAAGTACACAGGCTGAAGAGAGCACAACCCAGGGAGCATTTTAAAAGCTGGGGGAAAGAGGCGCCTAGTACATGTATGTAAATCTGGTATTTTTGTTGACATGGGATACCGGTTCTTTTTCAGGGATAATTTTCTATCAGTGGTGATATATTTTGAAGAGATGAACTATGAATTGATTCAACAGCAGGCAGCTTACACCATATTTGCATTGCTAAGTATGTATACTCTCATGAAAAGGAACCCGATGCATGATTACCGCAGCAACTAAGTATACTGGCTGTCCACATCCACGACATCACGAGGACACTTCTGGCTGTAATAACATTATTAGTAGAAAAACATGGTAAAATTATCTCACGACATGCATGACGGCAATTCTTTGATGACCAATCCAGTTCTAATTGTCACCAATCCTTTCTACCCACAGGTGATATTGGCGGATCTATGGGCCTATTCGTCGGCGGCAGTGTCATCAGTATATTTGAGATCATAGACGTATTTTTGTACAACCAAATTAGCAAAAAAATGCAAGAACGTAAACAAAAGAGAAAGAAGAAAAAGAAAGTGACGAACCTGGAAGAACCGACCATTACAAACTGCGCCGAGCAACTTCAGTACCAGACAACAGTGTAATGACATTAATGAAAAATACGACGAACGATCTGAAGACGCCCATAAAAATATACAATGCTGAAAAACAAAAGCATGACCCTTTGGGTGTTAAATCTCTGCTAGATGGAATACAAATGATAAGAAAACATGAATTCCCTTTTTCATCACTATTTAATCTTTTTATTCTCAAATTCGGTTGCTAGAGATTCCACACGTACACTGTTGCCTGCCTACACTCTCACTGGTTTCGAAAATGGATACCTTTATGGTATGACGACACACAACATGAACATGTACGGTACATTGTAAGGGATACAAATCGAACGTGTCAAAGACCTAATCTTCATGGCACTGTGAATACATCTTCTTGTCTTGATTATACTGCTAGTAAGAAGTTTTCCAACATCTTGTTGAACTCGTCGGCATAACGCAGGTGAATATTGTGTTTACCGTCCGGCATGTTTATCAACCTGAAAATCAAGAAGTAAATATTCAATTTTGAATTTTATATTGTACCATTCTAATTTATCGGTTTGCTCGCCTTACCGGGTAGAAACAGTCCTCCGAGAGTTTTGTTCTTCTTCGACAATCCCTCTTCTAGACACATTATCGGCCAGTTACGAGGTGCATTCAGTAATTTTTCTACAGCCATGAACATTTTCTGACTACTCAAAATAAAGCGGGACAAGATGGCGAACGGGTCATGGGAAAACATGAACTCATTTCGAGAACCAGTTGGACATTGGAACAAAGTCCGCACTAGATATCAAATACGAATTTCAGGTCGTGTGAGATGTGCGTGTGTGAATGGCCGTTTGTGTTCTCGATGCACACACTCCTCCAAGCTTTACGGTCTGGTAGGCCTACGTGACCCGACACTACTTTTCTCATAATAACTCGACTGATTCGAATTCTTCAACGATAGAGCTTTCCAACGCCGGGATGATCTTTTCAGTAGCTACTGTAGAATGATCAATCTTGTCTTACTGAGCACCCTTGATGTTCTTCTTCAGATAGTCGGCGTGGAACTGGGGAACCATGGGATCCTTCTGGCCATGGATGATCAGAGTCGGACAGTCAATACTGGGCAGGTCTTCCATGCAAATGTTTCCTGTAGAGGCGTGAAAATGACGAGACAGAATATTACAAGAATGACATGTTCATCGGCCAATTAATGCATTTGATGAGAACGTACAGCTAACAATGACACAACGCAAATCCCACGGGTTACAATCTGTCTGTTTACCTTTAGGTTCCTTGTGGTAGACATCAAACGCATCTACCCATTTGCTCCAGTGTTCCCTAAAATATTCCTCACCGTATACCTCAATAAAGGATTTTTTCATACGTTCACTCCATTTGTCAATGTCACGTATACCTATAAGTGAAGGAGAATCACGTTATAGAAATCACTAATTTACAGCGCCCTTCCAGGTTATTCCGATAGGGTACCGACACAGCTCATCCCTATAACACTTGCCTGAACGTCAGTGCTCTGAGCAGTGACGTACTCCGCCTGACACTTACTTAAGGTAGGGCCCTAGTACATTCACAGGCGACTGCCTTTTATTCCATCGGACCACTTCGCTCAACCAGACCGAAGTCCGTCATAAGTCGATAAAAATGGCTTGTCATCTACGCTGACCTTCAAGAACTTTCATTTCTTCATCAGTGACGTAAGAATTTGCGCCCCAGATCACAAGCTTCCTGATCTTGTCTTGGTGATTAGCCGTCAAGATCAGAGCTGTTATACCACCGTCACTCCAGCCGGCCGCCGAATACTTGTCGTAGCCGATTTTCTGAAAGAATAGGGAGGTTTCGCAAGCGCCCGGTTAGGCCATACGACGACGTTTATCTATTGTGTGTGTATACCCAAACAATAGATAAACGTCGTCGTATGGCCTAACCGGGCGCTTGCGAAACCTCCCTAATAACGAACTTCAGACTTGGCCGTGGCCAGACCACTTCATATGAAAATCACTATTCTCAATTTTTTTACCTTTTACAGACTAAGGTAGGCTCACACCTTGTGTGACCAGCGAGCATTCCCAATCCGCTTAGGCCTAAAACCCGCCGCCGCCGCCTCCTCCTCGGCCTCCTTCTTTCAGGGAAGATCAACCTCTTGGGTCGATGAGAGGCGTAGGGACCTACACCCGTCCCTGAGAGTCCACCCACCTCCATGAATTTGGCGCAAGTGCTGGCATCGCTATGGAGATAGCGTTTCGGCCACTCCCTCACTGGTGGTCTGCTCTTCCCATAGCCCGGCGGATCCCAGGCGATCACGGTGAACTCATCACGATTCAGTTTCTCGATTTGAGGTGCGAAGTCCGTTCTGCTACACCCTGAATTAAAAACGGGGCAAGACGAAAGACCAGTCAACGACCTGCGACAAACTCACTTAGTGATATGGCATTTTTATTGTATGAAGAATGCTTAACACAACGTTGACGTACGAAAATAAAAATTGTTTATTTCTGCTTATGTGTTACCGGTACAACAGACAACAGGCCAGAAACTAGAATTTGACCGACAGAATAAGTAACTATACCCAAGGCTCCAGGAAGAAGTAGCACCGTGTGGTCCCCGTTGCCAACTTTCTCATAATGGATTTTATGGCCCTCTACTTCCGTGAACAGCGATCTAAATCAAGAAGAAATGCTGAGTCCATCCAAGTCCACCAGCGGCCCCTACACGATCAATATTATTGCACAATATGGGGCCCAAAATAGGGGCATGATGGGTAGAAGAAAGATTGCCAGTATGGGCGCTTTCACAAGAAATTCTCGCCACGCTGACATGGCTGGTTGACCCGCTATTTTTTCCATTCCCCACAGGACGACTGGTCGATCAGCGAACGAGGAAGCATTAAATTACTTTCAAGGAGCTGAAATCAATGATCTATCAATTGCCGAAACATGTTAAGTGGCCTATCGACGTGCAATATTATTGCACAATCTGGGGATCAAAATGGGCAATATTATATCAATCTTTCTTCCATCCATTATGCCAGAAGCAAATGACACCCATTTTGGGCCCCATATCTGTGCAATAATATTGTGACGTGGAAGAACCGTAAGGCCTACATTTTGTTAATGTTTGCTCGAGACCTATAGGCCTACCATTGTTCATATTGCATAGGGGGCCTCTGATCACAGGCCTCTGACATCGAAAATACACCTCACACACAGCTCCGCGGCACAGCAAGCACTGACTGGTACTGGTCGGTAGTCAGTCAATATGCTCCAAAGGCCGTACCCAACGGGATGGCCAATGCAAGAAGCTTAGCTGGGCCTAAGCCATGAAGCCAAGGGCAGGGGCAGTATTCATCAGAGTGCAGACTCCCCGCCCCAGAGCCAAATTTTGGGCCTAGTAGACTATGCCCCCTCCCGCGGGCCACCTGCCCTGCAGGGGGCTCCGTCTCAATCAGAATGGGAGACAGAAATTAGGCCAAAGCTAAGCCTAGGCCTACATGGCAATAACGGCCTAGGCCTAGGCCCTAGTCCCCGCGGCTACTTGAACCCTGCCTAGACGCGCGCTAAGGGGACCCGCGTTCAACGGTTAGGCCTAATATTCACTTCTGAATCAACCTGTAGACGTCTGCAGAGGCCTACCGATACGGTAGCCTACATGTGCACGGACAGCGATGATTTTTTACCCTAGCCCTATGATGACGAATCCTGTCGGGCGGCGGGCTGCTATGCAAAAAGGGGACGGTCCAATACGCCAACAACCTACTCTGGTTTAGTTGAATAACGCGGTCGTGTCCCTGCGGCCATCTGGTGCGCAACACATTTGAGAACACCGACAGTTTTTCTCGCAGCACTTCTACAAATCGAACCAGCCATTCCTAGTCACCACCATGACCACACGAAAACGCTCTCTTGCGCACAGACGACATAATAAATCGAAATGTTAAAAGGCGGGAAATTCGAATGCCACGTGGTGGTGTGGAAACTTCCCGTAAAAAGCGCGACCAGTCCTTCAGATTGACATGATTAGCCAGAGTAAAATGCCTTTGGTTTGATTCATAAATCAAATGTGAACATTCAAATTGATAAAACGCGGAAAAATGACCTTGAAGCAGAAAACTTTGTTTTGGTGGTTACAAAGTATTCTGGAGAGAACCCCGGTGACAATGGAATTTCGAAACAACAACGCGGGTTTGCATTCGTGTAGCAATCGCGAAATTTCAACCAACCCGGAAGTGAAATTCATTCAGCAGTTCATGTCATTTTGGCGTGTGGAAAAGCAGCTTAAAATACTAATGTATTGTGCTTCCTCCTCTTACACTTGACGAAATGGAGGGTGTATTAGAAAGGAACATCAGTACTGCCCTGAAAGCAATAGCTGAAGCAATCAAATTGGATTCTAACAACAAACATGTTGTAAGTCATCCATCAAACGACAAAACAGTGCAAAAGTGATCTGCCATCTCATGTCATATCAACTAAGTCAAAGCATGAAAGTGAAAGTAGGCCGGACTAGACCCGTGGAATGGAAATGGAAGTAATAAGACTCAATCAAGTACAACTAACTAGGCCTAGCCATGGAAGTATAATAGTACTTCCATGGCCTAGCCTAGGCCTAGATATAGATGTGGATGACATCCATCCCAATCCCAAGGGCAAGAAGAAGGAAGATACACTGGAAATAATTTTGGCTCAGGCTGAGCCAAAAGTGGCTCAAATTGGTGGCTTAAAAGGCTGAGCCAGTCCTTGAGCCAGTGATTTTTTCCAGTGTAGGCTGGCTTGTTTTATCACTATCAGTCCCAGACTGAGTTCCTCGTCTCTCAATGTCAATACCCAGTCATGTCAGTTACTGAAGTCCCTATCAATTATATGCTAACCAAACTATAGTCATGCCAGTTACTGAAGTCCCTATCATGCTCACCAAACTATACTATAGTATACATGTATTTATAGTTAATAACAAAAATAGATTGTAAGCTTCTATAATTATAATAATTGTTTTCAATAATCATATCACAGTCATGTCAATCATTCATTTCAGGAAGCTTACTGGCAATACATTCAAAGCATAACGTTCATCGTCAAATGTTTGTCTGATGATTTTGCTAACAAAGGTAATTCAGTCATATCATAAACTAAAACTAATCACCATAGTTTATGGTCATATGACATGTATGATGGGATTAGGATTAGGATGCATGATGTTGATATGGAAACTGAAATTTCCATGAGTTTAGGCCTACTTCGCGGGCTCAAATTCCCACATGGAACTTGCGTGGCTTGTCTTCTGGTGATATTCTGCCACAGAGTACCGGTATACGGAATGAGGATGTGCACTCCTTTTGCTTCGTGTTTCTCATTAAGTTTCAAATTCTATACTGTTCTTTATTCTAAAAAATGCATCATTTTTTTCAGGTGGTCAACAGTTTCAAATCACAACAATGACAAAGAAATTTATCAAATTAGGCCAACAAAGTATGGAACGGTTAGGAGCTGTAGTTGAAAACATTGGAGGTGAGTTATGCCCTATAGTTACTGTTTTTCAGCACCATCAGGAACATTCTCTTCCAAAAATATTCAACATGAATATTTTCCTCACAATCCTCATCACATATAATCTTAAAACTTCCATAAATTTTCCAGCTGCAGAAGTACCTTTAGTCCATCCAGATCCAGCGTCGTCTAGTGACAGGATACCAACACCAACAGACCCCTTTCGGAAGAAATCCCCAAGTTTTCATCAACAACCAGATTCATTGGCCCCAAGTAGCCTGAGAATGTAAGATCAACTCACTTGAACCCCTTCTCTCCTGTTCATTTACAAAGTAGGCCTAACTGATGAATCACACATGATTTGCATTGTTGATGAGTAAAGATTATGTCCAGATTATCTCATCCTGTCTTTCTAAGTCATTTCAACACACATTTGTTCTTTCTCAATTTAGGGATCTCAGTCCTATGGAGCAAGCCCAATTGACGAATAAACGGTTGATATCTAACTATAGGGCAAGGATTGCCAGGATGGCATCACCGTCTGACAAGAGAGCAACTGAGATGGTGAGAAGGAAATATTCCATCCACTTCAATACAAAACTGAATTACCTCTCATGGAATTGCAATGTGGTTATATGTTGCAACCTCATTGACAAGAAGCCAACTGACTGGATTTCAATGCATTCACTACTGCATAGTTTATGATACAAGTTAATGATGCACTCTTGTCTGGGTATTTTCAGAGTCTAACACTTCAGCGAAAATTGATAGAAAATGCTGCTATTGCCAAAGCACGTCAAGAAGCAGTATCCTTGAAGCAGAGATGAGTTTTCAGTTTGCCTGGGGTTATTAGCCTCACACAATCAAATTGTGAACAAAAGTATGTGTTTTTGATTTAAAATATTGCAACCATGATATTTTAGAATCCTTGACCGAAGACAGGTAGAAAGGAAGCTCCTAGAAAGAAGAAAAGCTATAGAACAAGAAGCAGCAAGGTGAGAGTTGTGACATTACATGTGACCCATCACATCAAATCAGGTATTAAGTTGCACAAGATATATGACCCATGATGAACTAAAATAACCCCAGGAGATGTAGGAAGAAAATTGCTCAGATGTTACAAAAGGCAGACAAAAGCCTGGGCCTATTGAAATTGACAAAATGTTGGGTTCAACCTGCCAAGTTCGGAGCGACTTCATATCTGATTTGATGTGATGGGTCACACATGTAGTGTAAGGTCAATGCATTGAAGAGTGCTAAAGGACTTTGCTCTTCTGACCTACTGGCATATAGATATATCACATAATCTATGTTGAACAAATCTCGCTGTCATGTTGGTTGCTAGTTTGAAAGGATTACCCCTGATGAAGGCAATTTAGCAGGTAGCTACATGTAGTGCTTTCAACAGGTTCCATGGATCGGATTGATTCCTGACTTACTTGCAGGAGGTTGTCGTCAAAGGATGACCAGGAGTTCTTTGCAAGTGTAATGAAATATGAGGAGAAGGCTGTGAGTATGCATTCAACATACAATAAGGTAGAATAATTCCACAGGTTGATAATGAACAGCCAAGTAAATATTAGAACATGGAGATCTATGTCGGACTGTTTTCCCACATGCAGATCAACACATACATGCATTCACATTTCCCTCAACATGCTCAGAGAATGTATCTACGTATCTTTGGATCAAGCTTTTGAATTCAGTGAATCTGATGTCAAGATCTGAAATACCGGGTACCACAGAAGTGAGGCAATACGGAGAGCCATTTGGGCAATTTGAGGTTCGTGTCAAAGCCTTTCTTGTGCAACAATGTGCTCCGAGTGCTAATGGCATATCTCCCTTTCAGAAATGGCCTTTGAGTTGGAGGGAGAGGATCGGACAGAATCCAAAGGATGAACGATTAATTCATCTTCTGGTGGAGCAAATCTTGAGGTAGGTTTTGTTTTGTGTCATGAATTTTTGTCATCATTTATCATTGTTCTCTTCTAACTTGCACTGGCCTTGCAGAGAGAAAACGCAATACTACAGACCTGTCTGAATGCTTTGTTAGGTGCATTATGAGAATGATTGCAGGTTTTGAAACAGTTCAGTCCTGTCAGATAAGGCACCAGTACATGTACACACTGTGTGCACCTTGAGTAAAGTTGCCATGCAAATCTTTTTCAGGTCCAATGACCATCCTATTACGAAAGCTCTACTTCAGTATCAATTGGACATCTACAATAAAATCAAGCCAGTGGTGGACAAACACTTAGACAGAGTCAATGCAATTTCAGTACCATATCAAGATGATTCGGCCAAAGAGGAAACCAACGAAAGTGAAGGGAATGCAGACTCACAAGAGGAAGCTAGCGATTCTGATGCTGCACAGCTTGTAAAAGACTTAGAGACTTCCTTAGAAGCAGAAAATGATGCTAAGAATGAGACTGACTTTGCAAAAGTGACAGAGGAAGTGAAGAATGAATTAGCGGAGGCAGAAGAAAAAGGTGACAAAGTAATAGAACAACTGACACGGCCGGATAACCCACGGGAGAACACGTTGGAAACAGGCAATGTGGCTACTTCTATGACAACTAGTGAATCAATGGCAAGTCTAACCACTAGTGAAGACTTTGATGACCTGTTTGATGATGACGAAGATGGTGCTGATTCTGAGAAGCAGAAATCTACAGTTACTGTGGACATATCGGAAGCACCTCCTGCAGACATTCCATGTAGAAGTGACACTTCAGCAGAAACTGCCCCTGATAAAAGTCAAGCGGCAAAGAGTGAAGGACCAACAACACCCAGTTCACATAAGGATCTGACCACCTTTCAACAAACCATCAACAAACTTGTTCATTCCTGTATGAACAAGTTACTTTGGTTGTTCATCATAGCTTATGAACAATTGGACACTGCCGATGGGAGAGATCAGCTATACATTTGTCTTGAGGACCCATTTTTCAAACAACTTTGGGCACATTTGCTGCTCTTCTTTAGGTAACTAGAAAGAGGCTTGGTTTATACATGTACCAGTAAATGCAGGCCTACTTCATCCAGTTCTGCCATCGTATGGCCATGATTGGGAAAGCAAACAATAGCATTTTCCATACGATGAGCTGATTAGTTCGAGTACAAAGCAGGTCTAAGGCCATGTACATACCCTACATACATTAGCAGACATCAGAGAGCAGGCATCGCTTTGAAAAATCTTATCTAGAGGCTATCATCATTGGCCTTGCAAACAACAAGGCTGAAGTTTGATACTAGGGTATAATAGGGTGTACTCATATCTGTCAATTCATTTTCAGTTAATGACCTTATTGCTATATCTTTATAGAGTTGTAAACCAACGCAAGGAAGTAGAATTGGCCAAAGTGATGACGAAAATGATGGGATCAAGCCCTGAATGCTTCGGTATCAGAGAGAAGTTTTGCCTTATGGGTGGAGCACAGGCATATTTCCCAGCCGTGGAAGAAGTCATTAAAATAAAGCATTTCTACTCCCCTCTCAAAAAGTTGCAGTGTCTTGGTAAGTTTATGGTCCATATCATGAAATTTCAATGACTCTGGTGACTGAATGCAGAATTTATTTGTACACCTTAATGATTTGTTATTTCTTTTCCTAGTAAACATGTCCAGAAGTGCATGTCAGTGTGTTGAAGACTTTTATGGGAGTTTAGAGGCCGGCAAGTCTCCAGGGGCATCTCTGTAAGTAGCTCTGTTTACATTTACAACCACCATCAGTGAGAATTTATAAACTTACAACTCCACTCAAGCAAACCTACAAAATTGTCAACATATAAAGTATACAGGTGCATTTACAGAACATTTCTTGATTCATTTTAGTAAAAATTCATAAGCTCACCTTGTAAATTTTGATTTTAGCAAACATTTCCGATTTGTGTCTTGTGAAAAGCACATTAGGACAGGATTGCAAATTATGTTTGCGATGTTAAAGTCAATGTAAAGTTAGGTCTCATTCTATTTCAGAGGAGCTGATGATCTTCTTCCTATTATAAGTTTTGTGATCGTCCACAGCGAAATGCCACAGATATTATCAGAATGTGCTTTATTGGAAGAATTCATACACCATGGGTAGGTACCGGCACCTTATGTTGTCTTAGGTAATTTGAGGCAAATAAATGAATAGTATAATCAAGGTCCTCAAGATCCAGATCGGAGGAAAGAATGTCCTTGGAACGTTGTCAGTGAAAATATTTCTGAGGGGTTGAATATATATTTTGAAAAACTCAGGCAAGGAAGTTAACCTGTCATTGATTTAATTAGTAATGAAATATAAGTTATTATTAATCTGAAGTACACATTTTGAAACAGGTCTGGGTGAGTACATGTATCACTGTCATCTCATGAAAAATTCTTCAGTTCTATTGCCTCGGTTTCAATCACACACAATTTCTGATCAGTTTTGCTTCTTTTTTGCAACTCTTTACATGCGGTGTGAGCAAATATTGATCCAACTGATGGGATTTTTCATTACCGTTACTTGGTGGGGGTTTGATTCGAAACTGAATGAAAGGTCAGTTTGACAAACTGGCACATGTATATTTTTCAAAAGTTTCACATGTTTGCTCAGAGCATCAGAGCTTCAAAAGGGCACTCCATACATGAATGGGACTTCATCAGTCATTGCTATGGTACATTTACGATTCACACATTGCATGACTTCTGGTGAGAGATCTCAATTGATTACATGAACATGACGATGTACATGTAGATGTTACCATGTTGATTCCTGTTGATTTCTTTATTCGTAACAATTTTCCAACTTTCTTCAACCTTTCATATCCATGTTAGTTACTGCTGTGCTGTAGGCTTCTGTTTCATTTACCGGTATAAAATACAGCATTTTCTACAAATTCTCCATCAGTTTTGCTTTAGGTTAACAGCGTCAAAGAATTTTCTTCATACTGCAGTGATCTCGCATAAATTTACGCAATATAATTGCTCTGAGGAGGCCTAATTTAATAGGAATATTCAATAAAACAGGATAGTAATCAAATGCTAGATTTACATGCAGTTCGTTTTGGTGAAACGTCTGTCGTCAGTGATAGATTTCCAACATTCTCTTCCACAGGTATCTCTATGGAGAGGAAGGATACTGTTTGACAACTGTACAGACGGCCCTGGCGTATGTGATATCGTTATCAAAGAAAAAGAAGATATCACCCGACAGTCCTCATATGAGATAACCACACTCTGAAATTCATGTACAAATGTGCGATTCTTTGAACTTTTGAACATGCAAAGCTCCCTTGACAAGATCTCTGATGGTACATGTACGACGTGTACATGTATGGAGCTGCATTTTGCAACCTCTGCATGGTGCATCAGTATGTGCTATATTTTCAATGATGATTCTATGAAAAAATGAACTGTTTTCTGTCTCCATTATGAAAATGTGCTTGAACGAGTACATGTAGGGCTACATACATGTATTACCTGTGAATAAGGATTCCTGGATTACATGAACATACGTGTGCATGTACAGTCCACGCTCGTTATTCCGTCCCTCGCTATACCACCACAGACAGTTGACTTTCTCAGTTGAAGGCATTTCAATATTAGGGAGGTTTCGCAAGCGCCCGGTTAGGCCATACGACGACGTTTATCTATTGTTTGGGTATACCCACACAATAGATAAACGTCGTCGTATGGCCTAACCGGGCGCTTGCAAAACCTCCCTATTGCCAACAACAATACCACTAGCAGTATAGCGAGGGTGGACTGTATCATGTTCCTGTCATAAAAAGTGTTCTAGTCAGTTGACTCGTCTTGATTATTCACGATGGGCTGTACATTTACTTCTTGCTTAAAATCCTCGTTACATGCCAGTATTTTTTGGAAGGAGGAAACATCACCACAGTGAGTTTCTCGCATACATAGTCTTTCAATTCCTTGTTGATGTTATTGGCTACTGCATGGCGAGGCAAATGACCCCCTGAAGTCTGAGCTAATCCATTGTGATTCCAAACTGTGATGCCATTATTTTTTTCATGTAAGTGGATGAGAATAAATGCAAGTTTCTGCAGCGTGATGAACAATGTATTTGTTAGTTCTTCCAATCAAAACATATCGGAAAAAAGCTGACAATAATCAAGTCTGGTCAGCAGGGACACACTGGTTCTGTAAGTTCACAAAACCATTGAATCATGTTAATGTTAGATAATACAAAACTAACGAAAGAAACTTGACGCAAGGGCCCAACGTGCCGCTCAGCGAAGCTAGCCAAAGACTTGTCACGGGTCAGTCAATAGAATTGGACTCATAGGAGATATGCACCAAATGTTCAGATGGAATATACCGGGCGGTTGGTTCACGTTTTTATTGGCTGTGAACGTAGATGGGTACATTATGTAGCGATATACTGAGAGATTTGCCGGCGACTTGCTCTGTGGATGTTGTCAAATGCGATTTCTGTAAGATTATTCTGATTTGTGACGCCATTTTCTATTATCATAAAAATATGTCGAGTAGCTGGGATATATTTATAAACATTTATTCAGCAACCACCATCATGGCATGGCCGGCTGGCGCATCGGTATAGCGCCCGGCTGTGAATCTGTGGCGCCGGGTTCGAACCTTGCGATAGGCGATTTTTTTCACGCGTCTGTTTCTCAGTTAATTTTTTTCCTGAACACTTCTAGTCGCAGGGCGAATATCTCCCCAGCCCTTCCATTTCCCTACAAATCTGCATTTGCTAATAAATACTTATAACCACAGATCCCTGTCAGCTGCCCCTGCATTCAGAGAGACTTTTCACTAAAGTCTCTCTGAATGCAGGGGCAGCTGACGACCATCGACATTCCCCTCCCAGTCACCAAAAATATCAACACCCCAACTAACGTTCAAGTCTACTGGTTATATATTTTCACTAAACAAAACCCAAGTACCAGTACGTGTACATGATTATGACATCCTCAGTGAACATGGCAAAAAGTTCCTAAGCAGGTCCGCAGGTCTTTGAAAATAAACAAGGCAAACTCCAATTTTTAAGTGTCATTCATTTTCTTCAAATAAATCATTTTTTCCACCAGATGCATGTAAACAGGTGTCTTTTCTATAACCAAATTATCACACAAAATACTAACTACGGTCTATACAATTCTTCCTACAACTCCTGTCTATGACTCCTCCTCATTTTCTAAGTTAATATTATTACCAAACTTGGCATATAATTTAACTTTTAGGTCTGAGAGTATTCCTTTATGTTCTCCACTTTCTGATTCTAACGCTTCAATTTCTTTTTGTACTCTTTCCTTAGCAGCATCCAACAGACTGTTGGCTTCTTCAGGCTTTGTGCTCACAAACACTTCTCCTACCATATATGTGTGGAAGGTTAAGGACTGTTCATGAACATTTTGAATAATTTCACATTCACCGGGTTACCCCATTTCTTAAATCATATAAAATTGACGCGAAAAAACGAAATGACAGTGATCAAAAAGGATATGGCACAGATTCCTCTTCATCTAAAAGCACCAATTCGTCTGCTGCATCTTCTAAATTCTGAAGCTCCTTCTGCAAAAGAGGAAATTATGCATATTTATTATGCACTGACAAGATGACAATTCTAAAAGGCAGGTGAAAGCAAACACTAAAGTTTGAAGAACTATGCCAAGCGATGGTCTTCCATGAAACCAAACATGCTGGACCTGTACATGTCAATGAGCAAGACAAACCACTACACGGACACATTGTGTTCTCCATGCCACACAAATTCCTTTTGTCTTGGTGGAAAGGTGGTGTCTTCGTTGAAAGGTGAGATACATGTATTGTGCATTGCATGTACCTTTTTTGCATCCAACTCATCCTGCAGATCTTGAAGCTTAGCATTGTGTCTGGCAAACTTGTTGATTTGTTGCTGATCTTCAAATGTCACATGTACCTCACTGTCCTGAAGAGGAAAAACGACATTTCCTGTAGTTCATTTAAGTTATCCAATTATTACATGTACATGTAATTGATATCAAGCCGCACAATGTGCCAATACAAAAGCTAGCAACTCATTTTTTTCCTATTTCAGTAGTTTTATTTAGCAGATAAACTCACAAGTCATTATTACTGTCATTGATACGAAGTCCTTCTTTTAACACTACTACCAATAACTAGTAATGACATTGATAGGCCACAAGAAACTGTACAGTTGTTGTGCCAAATACCCTGCAGCCAAGTCAAAAAATACATGTTTCTTGTCCTGAACTTTTTTCAAAATTGGCAAAGGGGTACTTTTTAACTTTTTGTTGGACATCAATGAAAGCATTAATGACACAATACTGAAAAGCGCCAAAATGTGCCCCTGATTCTATTGTTTTCCTATTTAATAAGCCACTGTTAAGTATACATGTAGCCTATGGAATTCAGTTCAAATGCTTATGTATCCATTTTAACAGCAGTTTGTCCATCTGACATTTTCAAATCTGCCTCTAATTTTTGGGCAACCTGATCACAATGTTCTCCAAGAGCACTGTCATCATTGTGACCTAGTTCGTCTGCGGTATGGTCACTAGGAGCTGTCTGTCCTAGTTCTCCATCAATGTTGCCTCGTCCTCCAGCATCACAATCTTTCTTATCGCCATCATCATCAACATCAGACACTTCCTCCTCTTCATCTGTTTCTTCCTCTGAACTCTCCGACTCTGATGATGGAAGGTCATAGTTTCTTCTATTTGGATTACAATGTTCCTGTGTCATATCAATATCTGTCAGATCCAGCATCCTTCCCTCATCATTGTCTCTCTTAATCTGCTCAAGATATTCCTGCTGAGCTGCAACAACCTCAGCTGATGTTTTGCATGCCGCATATTTCTCTAGAACCTCATGGTTGACCTCAAAGAATGAATGTCCCCATTTGAACTGTCTAAGAAGTGTATCACCATGTTCTTTCATTCCAACAATATAAAAGGTAGCCGCATATGCCTCAACACAGGATAATTTACAAGGACGACCATAATTTATGGGATTAACAGCCACAAGGTATGGAAGTAACCTTGGGTGGGATCCCTTCATCCTTGCAAATGGTGTCTCCTCAAGTTTGGCCCATGAGCAATCGACAACAGCAATGCCATTCTGCTCCACAATTTCTCTGTCTTCTGGTGCTACACACTTGATTCCGACTGGTGAAAGTATCAGGCCACTAAACCGCTGCTGCAATCTTAACGTGGAAACATAGCCTAATCGTGCCAACTTCCTTCCTGAGCATTTCTTGGGATCACAGTGTTCAAGATCCCACATGGCCAGAGGATAGGGCACCTTATATTTGTCCGCTGTTTTATCCCAAATATCATCATCATGACCGTCAGCTCCTTCAGCTTCAGCTGTATAGCTTGATTCTGCCCTGAACCTGTCTTCATCATCTCGATCTCGTCTCCTAGGCCTTTCTGTATCATTACTTCTATAACGGTGTCTGCGATCATCTCGTCTGTGCTTTGCTGCTCCATCGTGTCCATGGCCATGATGCCCTCGGTGCCCTTTGCCATGACCATGTGATCCCTCCTTGTGTGCTTTTCCACTCTTCCCCATTCTTCTTCAGCACCAGAAATGGGACTCCAGTTGACCGAGGTACGAGTAAACTTGACTGGTAAACGCAGTGTACGATTTGTCAGTTCTGGAAAACGCAGAATAATATGCAACGTTCCATGAGGCTATGCAATCGTAGGCCTTGTCTTTTTAAGGCGAGCTAAAATGTGCATGCGTCTCGCAAGGCACCCCGCAAGGCACATGCACATTTTAACTCACCTTAAGAAGTAATAAAGACAAGGCCGCCTGCAGCTGCAATCGATGGACGATGCAGCACTAGGCCTACAGTAGCATATAATATGAATATGACATAGGCCTAGCAACCGTTGCCAAATACTACATTCTAACCTCAGGTGACTGGTTTCCAGGAACGAGTTTAGAATCCCAGATCAGTGCCCAAAAAAAGGTCATCGATTGACGGAATAAGCCGCATTGTACAATAGGATTTCCATTGTGTGCTATGCCATGGAGTAACCTCACTTCCGATCGGGGATTCTAAACTTTAGCCGGTTTCCATAGCCATGCACCTTGATGATCCGTCATGTAACAACAGAAGCGAACACTATTTACGAAGGGACAATCTTTACTGTTACACCGTCTGATGACCGGAATATTATTAAAAGTATGCATCAGAAATGGGCGAGAAAACACGTCTGTGGACACTTAGGACAATCAGATTAGTCAAAGCGGTATATCACAACTTCACAATGAAAGGGATGTTGTATCAGAAAAGCATCATCTGTCGGTTGACTGGAAATTTATGCTTTTATCTCGCATTTTCACCTTTTCTTTCGGGTTGGCGGCCATCTTGGATTTTCTAGATGGCGCTTTTTAGGTCAGCATGGTCAGGTGGCATGAAACAAAATGGCAGACAAATTTGAGGCACTCGAACAAAGTCTGGAAATGTTCATTGAAAACACACGACAGATGGGCATTATAGTCAGTGATTTTCAGCCACAAGGACAGAATGTTCTCAACTCTAAAATGTAATAATACTTTTGGGTCATGGAATTCGCAACAACTGTGAGAAAAGTGCTCTAGTCATGACATAGTCATAGGTCTGCAAAAAAAACTACTGCATCTCTATCTGTGTGCTGCAGCATGTGCAGTGCATTTATTTGCGTGCACAATGCATTATGCATGCAGTACAGTCATGACAGTAGGCTTACAACAACCATGACAACCAGACACACTACACACAATTAATTGCAATAAAGAAGAACCTGGCCCTGCCGGGTACTTCCTAGTAACTACACCACCGCAATGATGATTCAGTGCCAGTGCCAGGAGTCTGGGAGACATGGTCTCATGGAGCAGCAATTGTTTTTTGCGGTTTGGCATCTTCCAATTTGATTGTAATGTTGCATGCATGCTTGCTTCTTCTGATTGGTCACTCTGTGGAGAGATGGCCCGGGCTTAGCCTAGACTTAGCCTAGGCGCGCAAGGTTTTGAAGGTAGAATTCTGGGTATTATTCATTAAAATTTTTTTTTCAGAAATTCAATGATCACTGGAATGCAGGAAATAGATAAGCAAAAAAACAAAGTCCAAGATGTACAAGTTCCACTGGAAGTGTTTGAGTGGGCTTGAAGTGAGAAGTCGAAAAAAACGTGATGTCCTTGTCTAATATATATACCCCTAGGGGCCATCCTCGGTTGAGCTAACCTCCTGTGACTACACCACCGCAATGATGATTCAGTGCCAGTGCCAGGAGTCTGGGACTGGGAGACATGGTCTCATGGAGCAGCAATTGTTTTTTGCGGTTTGGCATCTTCCAATTTGATTGTAATGTTGCATGCATGCTTGCTTCTTCTGATTGGTCACTCTGTGGAGAGATGGCCCGGGCTTAGACTTAGCCTAGGCGCGCAAGGTTTTGAAGGTAGAATTCTGGGTATTATTCATTAAAATTTTTTTTTCAGAAATTCAATGATCACTGGAATGCAGGAAATAGATAAGCAAAAAAACAAAGTCCAAGATGTACAAGTTCCACTGGAAGTGTTTGAGTGAGTAACCATGCTATATTGTATTGTTTTAATACTTGCAACATTATTATATATTGAGTCTTGCAGATGTTATGGAAACATCAGTCAGTTTGGTAGTTGGGGATTTACTCTGTTATGCAGGATTGGAGACAACAACCAATCTTTATTTGAGAGTCAAGTGCGAAACCCTTTCTACAAAACAATGTTTAAAATGTGTGTCATTACAATTTCAGGTACATAGACCAAGGAAAGAACCCCCATAGTTGTACACTAAAGACTGCATGGAAAAGGCATTAGGAAAAAACGAAGCTGTGAAGGGAAAAATAGACTCATACAAGGTATATCATGGACTTATCATGACGAAATCTTTACTGCAATTCTCTCTGTCTCTCTTGTTCATAATCTCCGTCTTTGACTGGGCCAGTGGCATGAACAACAGAAACCTGTAGGTGGATCATTTTGAGTTAAGCATGATAAGATTCCATTCGCTAATGTATGTTCAAATCCAAACATAACTGTTCTTTTCCAGAGATTTAAGGGCCTGCTCCTTCTTGAACTTAGTAAAGTGTTCCCAAATGAAATGGCAAAATACAGAGCTATCCGGCCAGATGAAAGACCAACTTGAACATCAAGAATAGTCAACAACATGAGAAGAGAATATCTGAGCCTCATTCTTGACAACCACGGAGAATTTGACACAACCTTTTTGTCTGTTAAAGAAGTGCAGATCAGTTGCACAGATTTCAGTGGGGGTTGGATGAAACATGCATGCCATGATCATGACACTGGAACGTTTTCTGTAGCAAGCTACAGTTCACTTTGATTTGATGTCCGTGGTGAACCCCATGGCCTCAATGGAGTCCCTGCAGAAAAACTGATTTAAAAAAGTCATTGTTTCAAATTATTTTGTACTATTTATGACTGAGCAAGTGCTGTATCAATAGCATGGTTTGTGCATGCGTGCAAGACCAACTAATGTATGATTCAATTTGTTATACAGAATATATGTCTTTTTTTTTTAAATGGTGCTCTCCAAGTTCTGTCTTGACCTATCACTGTGATTTGACCCATCCGGCTTGACTTTACAGGGTCAAGTCAAGTATAGCGGACAAAGTCGTGGGAAGTGACACATCTTCCATACATTGCCGCTTATTCCGTGTGCATACATGTACACACTCAGTGCACTTCCCACGACTTTGTCCGCTATACTTGACTTGAGCCGACTTTACAGTCTGTCCCCAGAATCTCACCATTCTGTCAAGTCATGATTTCGTGCCTTCCAGCATGTCCAGCAGATCGGAAGCAATGCATTTGGCACAGATGTCACGTTCCCACACTACCACCGTCACTTCACACTAATACATACATCCGTGAGCAAAACACAAAGAACATCTGCATACCGGCATACTTCCAACAGTATAAGAGTCATGTCGCAGTGAATATCCGTGCAGGGGAAGGGGGCAAATAAATGAGAAGGGAACTACTCGTTGAAAAGTGAAACATGCCACAGGAATACAGGTAAAGGTAATTAACTATCTTTGGCAGAAATAAGAAACACACAGAGTGTTACGTTTGATAAAAATATTTTATAGAATAATACTAGTATTTATACATGTACAACGCTAAAACTGAACTACAATGTAAGCTACCACATACATTTCTAGAGGAAATATTTCAAGAGAACCAAGACAATACAATGTGTCAAGTAAAACAATCCCTTGCAGGAAAGATACAGATGAACCTTTCTTCAACAAAGGCACGGTCGTCTCTACAGTCAAACTATTTAAATTAGTCACTGGCAGATAAAATTACTCAAAAGTCTAAGAAAGTACCCAGGGTCAGTAGTTTTAAAAAGCTAAAATCCTTTGGTATTATGAAGGAAATCTCAGTTCCTTTTATAGCTGCCAGTTGAACCAGTCAAATCAAATCACTCGACTGGTTTCCTCATCAGGAACACTGATAAGAATATAAACGCTAAACAAGATACCACAATAATGATTGGGATGTCACTTGGTTTTAGGTTGAGTAGTTTTCCAGTGCAAAATGAACATGCTGAATATGATGATTTCTTTGGTACACTGGCATTTGAAAAGCCAGTGTTTGTTTCCATTTTCACTTCTGTTTTTGTTTCAATTGTTCTTGTTGTGTTTACAACCTGAGATACCTTTTCTTCTTTCATCTGAAAAGCAGATAAGAATAATCAGAACGGAGGAAAGGTGGGGCATTAATTCAAAATCTGCTTCAAGTGGAGTGATGTTTGTCACTGTCAGCGTGATGAGAAAACCTCCCAAATCCACTTGCTTTCACATTGAATTATCCACAAGAACACTGCATGTTGCATTAGATAATAAACAAGAAGTCAATCTCCAGAATTCACGAATTTTCGACCCCAACCGGGGTCTTTTTCAAGTGGAACTTTACAATCTGAAACTCTAGAAAAGACTGAGCTGAAACCCGAATGTAGAATTACATAGCCTGTGTAGACAGGGCAAACAAGCAATTAAGGAAAGAATAGCGACCAAGCCCCAAAGGTGGCCGCTGGACAATTAAGGAGAAACTAATTCAGCTGAAAAGAAGGGTTGAATAACTGCAGGGCCTCTCAGTCTGACCACAGACTGTTGCATTAGGACGCTTTATATATACCTCTCTCTCCTTTTCCAGTGTTGCCCTTGCAACTGCTGTTTCAGAAACAGATTTTCTTGTTAAAACAGCCTTTGCTTGTCCACGTGGCGATTTTCGAGTAGCAGATCTTGATCGACTGCTTGACGTTGAGCGAGACCGTGATCTTGATGCTGCTCTTGCCGTCCGAGATCTTCCTCTTCCTTGAGGTTTGTCCTTCAAGAAATATTAAAAATAATACACATCACAGCAAATGAAGCAGGAGTCTAGCATCCATCAGTAGCAAGCAATGAAACTATACTAGGCCCCTACTCTTAATTAACTGCATTGCAGTAAACAGTAACACAACAAACTTACAGCAGCTGCCTGTGCCTTGTATCTGTCAATGACATCCTGACATGATGCAATGTTCTTCAATGGTTCCCATGTGTCTCCCTCTTCTCCATATCCTTTCCATCTTACAAGGAACTCAATTATTCTTCCCTTTCGCCGCTGTCCAAGAATTTCTTCAACCTTTTGTATAAATTAACAACATGAAGAATGATAAACAAATTAAAAATTCATTGGACTATCAGGGCTTGGCCAAGGATTGCTAGACAAGTGGCTATTTCATGCCTGGCCCTAGGCCTACCTCGTCCTAGGCCTGCACCATTATTGCATGATTTTGCTACGGACATCGGATCATTGTCATCGATCATGATAAAGGACGATGATAGGCCTAGACGGTGGTAGTGACAAGACAAGTCAAGTAGTTAAAAGTGTGTGGGATGGAAGTGTTGACTGTTGTTATTTTATTTAGCCTTCCCTTGTTGTACAAAAAACACTCTAAAAACAGGTTAGCGTTTTTTAACGGTTAGGCCTAGGCTAGTACAATGTAGGCCTACTACTAGTAGCCTAGCAGGGCCTACCTAGGCTAGGCCTGCCGCCTTCTTGGGTTGGCCCACATGATGCCCACCCCAGCTAGCCTAGCTAAAAAAAGAGCCTAGCGTGGTAGGCTAGGGCCTACCTAGGCCTATATATAGGCCTAGGTAGGCCTAAATGCAGCATTACAATAATTATTAAATTCACAGGGTTCCTGCAGCCTGTGGAGCACCAAAGGGGCTGGAAACTTAAGACAGGGTTTGTCAAAATGGGCCAATTTCGGAAACTACTTGACCGATTTTCCTGAAACTCGCAAGGTTAATAGGGTTGACCACATCATTGGAAAATATGAAGAAACAAAAGCAACAAGTAGTTTCCAAAATTCGCACATTTTGACAAACCCTGTCTTATGTTTCCAGCCCCTTTAAGACTTTTTAAGACCAAGTATCGGCAAAATTTAAGACCCATTTCCTTCTAAATGAAGCCCCCGAACATCCCTGGAAGGGTTTCCGCAAGGGAAGAATGACAGGGATCAACACGGCCAAGAAAGTGGGTAGGCTACTTGGGCGGGGGGGATCTGGGGGCCCTCCCCGAGAAAAATTTTGATTTTAAGAAGCCCGGAGATGCGATTTCCTGACATCTCCTGCCAATTTTTTACAACTGCCTTGATATGAAATTTTTAAGACCTTTTTAAGACTTTCCCACAGAAATTATCAAATTTAAGACTTTTTAAGGCCTTGAAAATGGAAGTGCCAAATTTAGACTTTTTAATACTTTTTAAGACCTTGCAGGAACCCTGAATTCATCACTCATGCCGTGATTCATGCACTGACCAGTGAAGATGACATGGGATGGATCACAGGAGGTTGGCTCAACCGAGAATGGCCCCTAGGGGTATATATAGACAAGGACATCACGTTTTTTTCGACTTCTCACTTCAAGCCCAGATTTTCACAAAAAAATATCAATATTTTCACAAAAACCTACCTTCACCGTAGTCTCCACGTTTTGTATACTGTACATATCCACAGTAAATAGCTAATCCAAAAAGTTCCTTTGAATAATTAAAACAGGCCATTAATTAACATCGCTTCGGTTTGGGATACTGGTTGGCAACCACCATATCACTGATATTGACATTGAGAGCCGAGATCTCAACTTACCTCCAGCCAATCAGAATCCGTCTTGCATATCGCCTTTGCTTTGGAATTCAATATGGTGGTTGCCAACCAGTATCCCAAACCGAAGCAATGTTAATTAATGGCCTGTTTTAATTATTCAAAGGAACTTTTTGGATTATTTACTGTGGATATGTACAGTATACAACGTGGTCGTGGAGAATACGGTGAAGGTAGGTTTTTGTGAAAATATTGATATTTTTTTGTGAAAATCTGGGCTTGAAGCATGTGAAGTGAGAAGTCGAAAAAAACGTGATGTCCTTGTCTAATACACCGATTTCACAACTCAAAAATACACAGTGCCCTCCTAGCGGTATTATTCACTAGCCATTTCCGGTTGACTTGAACCTCGCCTCCAGGTAAAATTCCTAGGTTTTTAGCCTCACACCAAGGAATTTTACCTGGAGGCGAGGTTCAACCGGAAATGGCTAGTGAATAATACCGCTAGGGGCGCTGTGTATTTGAGTTGTGAAATCGGTGTATATATATACCCCTAGGGGCCATCCTCGGTTGAGCCAACCACGGTGTGTTGGAGGTTTTTTTTGATACACACCATAAGTATATGTAGAGAAGGTGAGGACACTCGCTCTCCCAAAATGACAGGTCTGATTCCGAAAAATAAAATTTTATTTTTTTTCCATTTTCCTATTTTCACCTAGCGGCGGGCCCGCGAAACAAGGAATAAAAAAAGCGTGGCCTAATGGTGCCAGGCAATAGCTGGAAGGGATGTATTTTAAGGGTTGACTTGATGGTATTGTTATTGAAATGATCAGGTTTATAATGCCGGCTGACCGCTTTATCCACTGCTCTGACATCATGCACATCCTATGGTCAACCCTATTATTTAACCTTGCAAAGCTCTTAGCAAAGGTTTTTATTAGGTAGTACCTAAGGCTCAGGGCAGTCAGGCAGATTAGACCCAGCACCATTTATATAATGCACATTTATTGGCCTGTTGGGTCATTCATGTGAATAGGACCTTGCTTGGGTAACCTGGTAAGTCCTAACAAAGGACTTGTAAATAAGGTCCTTCCAGCTACATTGTATTGCCTGGGCCCATTAGTTAGAATATTTCTTTGTTTCATTTTCAAAGGTTGTGACTTAAATACATCATTTATTTACATGTTTATTATGACATTTTTGGTATATTATCATGGCAACATATATGTGAAGTTACAGGCTCATAGGATGTTTTTTTCTTGTGTTTCTGAGGGTCTGAAAAATTGCATTGTCTTAGTTCATTAGGTCAGAGTCAGTTAGACTGGTCCCCTGTCGTATCGCTCCATTCCTCCACTACTACGACAGGCCGCGTCCGCCATGTTTGCCTGTTTTCTGACTCACGTATGCAAATGAGCAATAAAGACTTTCAACGTTGCGGGGAGTCTCTAAAAATAGATACGACTCATGGCGCGACCGTTGATGACGTTTGGCTGACCAATCACATGCCGAGTTGGCGTTCAAAATGCCTGTCGTAGTAGTGAAGCGAGAACTACGACAGGGGACCAGTCTAAGAGTCAGTCTGTTGCTTTTGTTTCTTCATATTTTCCAATGATATGGTCAACCCTATTAACCTTGCAAGTTTCAGGAAATCCGGTCAAGTAGTTTCCAAAATTGGCCCATTTTGACAAACCCTGTCTTATGTTTCCAGCCCCTTTAAGACCTTTTTAAGACTTTTTAAGACCAAGTATCGGCAAAATTTAAGACCCGTTTCCTTCTAAATGAAGCCCCCGAACATCCCTGGAAGGGTTTCTGCAAGGGAAGAATGACAGGGATCAACACGGCCAAGAAAGTGGGTAGGCTACTTGGGCGGGGGGGATCTGGGGGCCCTCCCCCAGAAAAATTTTGATTTTAAGAAGCCCGGAGATGCGATTTCCTGACATCTCCTGCCAATTTTTTACAACTGCCTTGATATGAAATTTAAGACCTTTTTAAGACTTTCCCACAGAAATTATCAAATTTAAGACTTTTTAAGGCCTTGAAAATGGAAGTGCCAAATTTAATACTTTTTAAGACCTTGCAGGAACCCTGAATTCATCACTCATGCCGTGATTCATGCACTGTCCAGTGAAGATGACATGGGATGGATCACAGGAGGTTGGCTCAACCGAGAATGGCCCCTAGGGGTATATATAGACAAGGACATCACGTTTTTTTCGACTTCTCACTTCAAGCCCAGATTTTCACAAAAAAATATCAATATTTTCACAAAAACCTACCTTCACC
>NMRB01000180.1:236098-265312 GCA_002633025.1 Notospermus geniculatus | reverse complement strand
ATGTCGAGGCATTTCCCGTTCCATAAAGTGAAGTGCAGCTCAACATGACTGGTAGGAAGCGTAACATTAACCAGGTAGCATTATCCAGTAACATTTTCGTCATCTGTTTTCATTCTATCATCAACAGGTTCGCTTGTCCTTTACAACCATGCTGAGGTAATCAGGGGTGCTTAAAGCCCGACAGTATGCGTTAGGTTTTGTATCTCGCGACGGCCGGCGTCATCCTCCCACAACAGGGGTTTTTACCTCGCTCCTCTTCATCCATGTGCGAGTGTATGAAGAGGAACGCAAAGCCCTGCTGTGGGAGGATGGCCGACGTAACCTTTGACCTTTAGGCAACGTCGTATATGCATGCTCGATAAGACTGTTCAAATCTATCTACATGTATTTGAATGATCTAAGTTACCAATTAGGTATTGAGAGCGTTGCTACACATAAAGAGTTGAAGCATGTTACCTTACCCATGATGAAGGGTTAGTCACGCTATAACAGCTCGTTGAACTTCTCAAGTGATGAAGGTATGGCGGCCATTTTTGTTTCGATATAGCATCAGTCCAGCCTCGCTATTACCACTGGCTATATATTGGTTGGACAGGAGACCAGTCTTATCAACGTGGGGAGGGAGAAGGAGTCACCTAATGCATACAGTCGTGGTTTAATGCAAGTTCTACCCTCGTCACGAAGGGAGCGAGCGCTAAGAACCTCTGATATCATAATGAGTTCACTCGCCATTTCACATTTTGTCGGCAGCATAATAAAGTTGCTTTTAGTGACCAAAGTTACTACCTTCGTCTGTCACTTCGACGTCACCCATGGACGTATAGTCACGTGGTGCCACGGTGGTGTAGTGGTTCGGGTCGGGTCTCCGACTAGCGGTCAGAAGGTCCCGGGTTCGAATCCCACTGGCCTCTCTCCACCCAGGTGTATAAATTAATGGTTACCGGTCGGAAAAGCTCAGATTGTAGCGCTGAATGAGCAGCTCATCAAGGTTCTACTGAAAGGTTTCAGGATAGACTGGGGTTATTAAGTGTAAAGTCGGATGACACCTCTACCGTTGTTGATATCAGACTATAAACCCAAACTTTAACTTTAACGTATGACCACTTATTTTTAGGTAACGAAAGAATTTGCAAAAACTGGTGATAATATTAAGTCAACGACCTCATAATCCAAAACTCATATAAAAACCTAATCGATTGAAGTCTGCCTAAGAATTAGCACAAGGGAATTTCTATGCTGGAGTTTTAATAATACTTATAGAATCGAAAGCAGCTGCACCAGTGTGTAATTTGGTCCTTTTTTGTTCGTCGGGCCCAAACCGCAGCATGATGAATGAATGCCATGGTAGTTCGCGAACTAGTCTGTCCCGTGCCTCGTTGTGTCATCAGCGCCAACTTACCCCATCCCATGTTTAATATTTTCCATTAAGTTGCAAAGCAGCCAGCTTATTAGCCTCATCAAATTAGCAAGTTGAAAGCTCTGTTACCCGCGAGCGATGCCACAAATACAATGTGCAATTCCAAGCAGAATTTCTCTGGGAAATTAGTGTAGCTAAGGCCAGATTTTTCTGCGAATGAAGCGAAAACAGAGGTTGTTTTGATGCATCAGCACGGGTGATTATAAAAATGAAATGTCGAGGCATTTCCCGTTCCATAAAGTGAAGTGCAGCTCAACATGACTGGTAGGAAGCGTAACATTAACCAGGTAGCATTATCCAGTAACGTTTTCGTCCTCTGTTTTTATTCTATCATCAACAGGTTCGCTTGTCCTTTACAACCATGCTGAGGTAATCAGGGGTGCTTAAAGCCCGACAGTATGCGTTAGGTTTTGTATCTCGCGACGGCCGGTGTCATCCTCCCACAACAGGGGTTTTACCTCGCTCCTCTTCATCCATGTGCGAGTGTATGAAGAGGAACGAGATCAAAGCCCTGCTTTGGGAGGATGGCCGACGTAACCTTTGACCATTAGGCAACGTCGTATATGCATGCTCGATAAGACTGTTCAAATCTATCTACATGTATCTGAATGATCTAAGTTACCAATTAGGTATTGAGAGTGTTGCTACACATAAAAGAATGAGTTAAGCATGTTACCTTACCCATGATGAAGGGTTAGTCATACGTTATAACAGCTCGTTGAACTTCTCAAGTGATGAAGGTACATGTATGGCGGCCATTTTTGTTCCGATATAGTATCAGTCCAGCCTCGCTGTTACCACTGGCTATATAGGTTGGACAGGAGACCAGTCTCATCAACGTGGGGAGGGAGAAAGAGTCACCTAATGCATACAGTCGTGGTTTAATGCAAGTTCTACCCTCGTCACGAAGGGAGCGAACGCTAAGAACCTCTGACATCATAATGAGTTCACTCGCCATTTCACATTTTGTCGGCAGCATAATAAAATTGCTTTTAGTGACCAAAGTTACTACCTTCGTCTGTCACTTCGACGTCACCGATGGACGTATAGTCACTTGGTGCCACGCTGGTGTAGTGGTTCGGGTGTATAAATGGGTACCGGTCGGAAAAGCTCAGATTGTAGCGCTGAATGAGCAGCTCATCAAGGTTCTACTGAAAGGTGTCAGGATAGACTGGGGTTAAAGTGTAAAGTCGGATGAGAACCTCTACCGTTGTTGATATCAGACTATAAACCCCAACTTTAACTTTAACTTTAACGTACTAGTATGGTCACTTATTTTTACGTAATGAAAGAATTTGCAAAAACTCGTGATAATATTAAGTCAACGACCTCATAATCCAAATTTGAGCTAAAATTCTAATCGATTGAAGTCTGCCTAAGAATTAGCACAAGGGAATTTCTATTCCGGAGTTTTAATAATACTTATAGAATTGAAAGCAGCTGCACCAGTGTGTAATTTGGTCCTTTTTTGTTCGTCGGGCCCAAACCGCAGCATGATGAATGAATGCCATGGTAGTTCGCGAACTAGTCTGTCCCGTGCCTCGTTGTGTCATCAGCGCCTACTTACCCCATCCCATGTTTAATATTTTCCATTAAGTTGCAAAGCAGCCAGCTTATTAGCCTCATCAAATTAGCAAGTTGAAAGCTCTGTTACCCGCGAGCGATGCCACAAATACAATGTGCAATTCCAAGCAGAATTTCTCTTGGAAATTAGTGTAGCTAAGGCCAGATTTTTCTGCGAATGAAGCGAAAACAGAGGTTGTTTTGATGCATCAGCACGGGTGATTATAAAAATGAGAGAATTGCACAGTCGAATAAAAACAAATGGCTTTTGTCAAAGAAACACAAGGCACAACCCGGGCAGATAAAAGCGCTAAACTGAACAGAGTAAATCCTTTCGATTCCTTTATGGTAAATCCCAATGGTATTAGTCTGCGGTTCGGATTCTGATTTTAAATGAAATTAGATCGCGGACACAGCACTGAAAAAGGCAAAACTGCCGCAATAGAGCACCGCAGCAGCGGCAATACATGAAAAAAGCAATACGCATGCCACAGATCTCGTTCAGAATGAATTGGTGCAATATTTGGGCGCAGGAGGGAACGCAATGGCTCTTGGATAAAGGAATCAACCATAAAGGTTCAACTTTAGCATTTTATAAATGTGGACAATATCCCTTTAAACCTCAACAGATTTGCATTTTGACTATTCCATATGATAGGCAAGACCCTTCTGCACGTGCACTGCAAATTTTGTTGAATTCCGACTAGTTGATCTTATGATACAAAAGGACTGAATTAATGAGAACCCCAGGAACGATGTGAGCGCAGGGTCATCTGTAGTGTACATTTGAATAGGCTGACGTACATTTCCACATGGAGCACAAATTGTCCGGAAAATCGCTCTGTTATCCTCAGAAATGGAATTCAAAGCATCAAGTTGACAGGTTCATGCAGTGCCTCTTCACCACAAAAAAGTTGGAAGCTGTGCCTATTACGTAAAGCCAAAATTCAGGCAGTGAGAGACATCTGGTGGCAACACATGAAGTGTATCCCTCAGTAAGTTCATCGTTCGCAGTTAAACATTTATGGTTGATTCCTTTATGATAGTATTCGCCGCCTGGATGTTCAAGGAAAACTAAGGTGTTAAAAACCTTGGCAAATGTTACGTGAAAGTTAGATATCCAGGGATTTTAAGACTGATATTTCATACCACTCGTTAATTTTAACCACGAGATTTTCTTCAAAGAAACGCATATATAGAAGGCGTGCTTCAATAAAGAAACTTCTCAGCCGTCTTAATCCTAAAATTAACTGAGTCTGACACTGGTTAACATGATATGATCATGATTCGTGGCAATCTGACATGTTTGACATTCGCCTTCCCAATTACTGCATCAAGACTGTCAGGTTAATCATATCCTGATTTTAAAAACAAGATCTTTTATGAAGAACGTACAGTAATGTGAGATGACCAACTTGATAATTCTGCGGTGGAAATGTCATGGGCCGTCTAAAAGGAACATCCTAGTTGTGTTTGTAAACAGTATTTTTCTTCGGTTTTTCATTTCCATTTGTATTTTTCTCGATGCTGCCTGGTCTCTATAAAAAAGATAAGCCCACCAGTATATGTATGTACGGAATATTTTTTATAGAAGTCGACTAAACGTTCTTTCCTGTAGGCTATACTTTTGAACGTAGTCAGGTGAGGTATCGATCCGCTATCCTAACTGCACCAGTGTTTGATAAATCCCATGAGGAAACGCATTCATTTTTTAAATGCAATTGGCAACGAGGGACTCCTGCTGAAAAACCTCCGCAGCCAGGGCAGATGCCACCATTATATAGCATTCGTTTATTACCGGTCAGACCCATCCTCCAGGGTCTCCACAACCGCTCCCCTTCTCGCGCTTGGTTCTGACCCTGGTGACGTCCATGCCATTTTCGCGGGGAGCCAGCGGAGCAGTGGACTCCGCCGAATCCAGCCAATCACAGCGAAGCTGACAAACTCGCTGACGGCACTACACAACTGGGGTGTACACATGAGGGAATGTCCCTCTAACACAGCGAAACGGGGGATATTGGGGGGGGGGNGAGTGTTCGGTGAAAGTGAGTACTGATTTGTGGAATTTTGATGACGAGACAATGTGTGAAACTCTATTAGGTATGCAAATGCCCGAGATAGATTTAGAAGACAATCTTCAGCTTTTAAAGGTAGCAGCAGAATGCTGGGCAGTGTGGTGAAGGATAGTACGCCTTGCCTTAATTCATACTAGTCTTATACAGCTTCATTTGGAAGATAATACCTATTATCTCTCTTTCCAACTTGCTTGAAGCTTGGAGGAATTATAATTCCTCCAAGCTTGAAGTGATTTCTAATGTATTTGTAAATAGTTGATTCCTTTTTCCAATTTTGTATATCTTCTTATCAGGAGGAAATAAAGAAATTATATTCAGAACAATAACTCTCTACAGCGATCATCAGAATTTCATTATTATAATGCATCACATAGCTGTACATGCGACAATATCCGATTATCATCAAATAAGTCCCGATGCCATTAGTTACCGGATACATCAGTTTAATAGAAATCCTTGTTGAAAAGCAAAAAATGTTTGCTGTTTCAATATACTTAATTGATTTAAGTGGCCAATCATGTAATCAGAATGAAGTGCCCAAGCTTTTAATCGATATCGGTTAAGCATTAGAAATTGGTGTTAAATGAAGCAGAATACTATGATGTATCGGTCCCCCAAGAGTTAAGGAATTTTATAGTAGGTTTGGATACTTTGGCCTGTATTCTAGAACCCGTATTCTAAAGGTTTACATTTTAGCTATTGTTTGCAGGGCAGAATACAAAAGCTTAAGTGGACCTTAGTTAAGTAGGCTTCTAGAATTTCTGACAGTAATAATGTAAAAAAGAACATTCTACAAAGGAAGCGCCAAGACTTATGCATTAAACGAAACAGATTTAAGTGGCCAATCATGTAATCAGAATGAAGTGCCCAAGCTTTTAATCGATATCGGTTAAGCATTAGAAATTGGTGTTAAATGAAGCAGAATACTATGGTGTATCGGTCCCCCAAGAGTTAAGGAATTTTATAGTAGGTTTGGATACTTTGGGCTGTATTCTAGAAACCGTATTCTAAAGGTTTACATTTTAGCTATTGTTTGCAGGGCAGAATACAAAAGCTTAAGTGGACCTTAGTTAAGTAGGCTTCTAGAATTTCTGACAGTAATAATGTAAAAAAGAACATTCTACAAAGGAAGCGCCAAGACTTATGCATGAAACGAAACGTTGTGGTCGTGGCTGAAATGGACAAGGAGGACAAAGCAAGTAGTGAAGACGTTACAGTCGTACTCTCAGCCTTCCCCACCGGTTCACCCTGTACGGTCATTTCGGAATGGTGTGATTGACACTGTACTTGCAGATTAAGATAGGCCTATGGTCAGTGTACTCACGGGAGGACTAAGCGCTGCATCTGGAACCGAAGTAGGCTGCTGCTGTAGGCCTATGACTGTAGCTACCAGGGTCTTCGTTTTATAGTAGGATTTGCGTTTTATAGTCACCAGGGTCTTCGTTTTATGGTAGGGTCTGCGTTTTATAGCTACCAGGGCCTTCGTTTTACAGTAAGGTCTGCGTTTTATAGTCACCGGGTCTTCGTTTTATAGTAGGGTCTGCGTTTTATAGCTACCAGGGTCTTCGTTTTATAGTAGGGTCTGCGTTTTATAGGTCTTGGGTCTTCGTTTTATAGACACCCTTCTAACCTTGAAAAAGGATCACGTACACCGTAAATCTATTATTCATTCATGTTACAAAGTCATTTCTCCTTGATGTGTTAGAAATTGTTTGAGCTACAAGCGTTAACAAAGGTATAACTGCACCACCAAGCCAACAGTCATGCATTATTTATCAGCATTATGCCAGAGCTAATAGAAGTTACAGTACTGATGAACTTCGTACAGTGCATTAGGTCCGGTCAGCGTCCATAGTAGTTGAGCCTTACCGTTTGGTCTTCAAGCAAAGTTGACTGTGTTAATTTATTCACTAATAAATCTACACAGAGTTCAAAATAATCAGTCGTTACATCATTCTACGAAATGAAAAACAATGGAACAAGGTTTGGCCTGCTGATGATAAAGGAATGGTCGATTTGATGTCAACGAGAGGGCAGGAATGAGTCAGTGAAGCTGGCGAAGTTAACCGAAAACGTTTCGCACGATAAGACCACTTGTGCAAGTTCTCGGGAAATCCGCTGCGGTGAATGCGCACGATGGCGAGAATCAACTAGTATCAGGCCGCGCGGTGTGCAGATTCGTCTCTCCATCGTTGTTGCTCTTGCAAGTCGATCGTTAGAATCGCTTCTGGAATTTTATTTCTGCACAATCTCAAGCTTTGGCGAGCTGTATTCACGGATCAGACGTTTTGCTTCTGTGTTCACCGCTGTTTGTTGTTGATATTTATTTCATCGTCTGCTCAGTCCACGTGCCTCGGTATCGTCTGATAGATTTCACACCGAGGCTGGGATCAGGATTCAAAGGAGTGTATTACGGGAGAATGTTTCAATGAAGCAACACGTCCCAGTGCCCAGCACTTCGTACGTTTGGCTTCTGTCACTAGTTTTGGATCGTACTAATCTCGTTTGTGATTGTTCCTGGACACAACGAGTGTCATGCACACAAAATGCTCATCAGACGTCATGCACTCTTAACACACCTGTAATGCACACGAAAATTTCAAGGAATCTGTGCTAAGTTTCACGGGGACATCCGGACTTGTGTTGCGGACAATATTGAAGAGTTGCACAAGTCCAGTGAGGACCCGACTACAAACTCAACATGATAACGCAGGCGAAGAAGGCATTGGCTATGACATATTTGTGGTTTATCGTTCACTTACTCTTGGAATTAATCGTTTCTTCAGGTAGGGTTCCTTATCTTCATCTCAAGCAAACAATGCAACCTTCTTTGTCATGTCTGTGTTCTCATACAAAACTGGCCTACCGGAAGATCAACTTTCGGGAGTTCAATTGCCTCACACAAAAGCCTGATAAAGTGCAGTACCTGTAAGTTATCACACGGAAGTGTGGAAGCTTGCAACCAGGTTTTTGCCCTCTTCGGTTTGTTTCGACCACCTGCACATGTCTTGCTGGAAGTCGTGGATTAAAGTCGTCCACTTACG
The DNA here is from genome assembly GCA_002633025.1 of Notospermus geniculatus. Lineage (NCBI taxonomy): Eukaryota > Metazoa > Nemertea > Pilidiophora > Heteronemertea > Lineidae > Notospermus > Notospermus geniculatus. The sequence continues at coordinate 257,213 of NMRB01000180.1, read as the reverse complement.
TTCATCAGCCGGCAGACCCTCCGCAAGTAAGACCTCCTTGCTGCCTGCCCTGAAAAAGCGTCCTATGACGAAGTAGGGTGTTACCGGATACCTCGCGCAGCAGCAGCCGCAAACGGATGAGAATAATTCATATCTTGAAGGTGGTAAATTCACAGTTGAGCTTCCTATGAATTTGTCGTTGTCTTTCGACGAACCACAAAAAGCCTTCGTCCTTTTTTTAGCCCCACGTCCTTAGTATAGGGAGTTTAAGAAATCAAACGATAAACGTTAACTTTACGACAACGTTATTTTTTGTACCGAAAATGCAATATATAATCTGGTGAATCTGCAATATGAAAAATAACGTTGTCGTAAAGTTAACGTTTATCGTTTGATTTCTTAAACTCCCCAATATGTCGTTTTGCGGAAACATCGTGATAGAGCAAATCTGAAGCCAGGTTTAGGACCCTTGGCTACCCAGGTTTTTTTATTTGGGGAAGTAGTTTGGAGTAGCCCTCGGCGTGACAGTCTTGCGCACGTCGCGTACGCTTACAGCTTGATTCCTGCAGCTATTTAATACAGCTTTTTTTAAATCCAATACATCTCCTGCTGTGATACTCCTGGGTGCTTCTGTCCAAGAATAATGAACGTTCTTAATTTCTACTACCCGTACGTTAGTCTGATTGATGGTCGATCAAACCTGAACACGATGAATAAGACATCAACAGTTAATTACTATATTGATGTTTTCACTTCATCTAATTATGGTCTCTCGCCATTTCCCTAGCACACTTTAATGCCCCCACTTTGAGCATCTATGAATTATCTACCGCGTATTATTCCAGTACTGTTAGCACTTGTAGGTTTCTGTAATACCTATAGCATGTATTTATTATTAATGGATGACATGCTCTATCCCTTCGATCTTTGGGAAAAACCGATAATTCATCTCTGGTAATTACTACAGTAGAACGAGTGAAACTCGGCAGGAGTGCGTGCAATTTGTCGATTATATCTGACACTTTTATTGAGTAGTGGTTTACTTAATCGTTTTGCTGTATCTTAGGATGAAGGAAAGGGCGAAGTGACTCCAGAACGAATTAATTATTGAATTAGTAACCAATCTTTGATCTATGGAAGGGCGAAGTGGAATTTATTCAAGACTGATTCTTCGTTCAAGATTTGAAAAAGTACAGTCCAAGAATTTAATTTTCAGTATATAATAAAAAAAAAACATATTCCAAGAATTGTAAAATTTCCTCCAAGATTTGAAAAATATCGTCCAAGAATGTAAAAATCGCTGCAAGAATTTAAATAAATTTTTTTACCAAATTGAAAAAAACACATTGCAAGATTTATAAAATATGATCCAAGACCTAAAAATCATACGACAAGAATTACACGTAATATTAGAGTGCAAGATTTATAAAATATCGTCCAAGATCTTAAACGTTTCGTCCAAGATTGTCACGTGCGTCTTGCCAAGATCCTTCCCAGCATATCACGAAGGAATGTGGCCGGGAATTGAACTTGCAGTGCCAGTAGTGGCAAGAGTCAATATCGCCACTCCCTTGCCCAGGCAGCCCGCCAATAGTGGCATCCTTATTCCCACACCGTCCCTCGTTTGGGTATCGTTTCGTTTTTATGCCAACTTTACACTCTCATTCCATCCTTGAATCACGAAGTATTCAGGCTGGTTGTTAGTACAATTATTGTAACAAAACAGGACATGCCTTCACAATGGGGTACTATTGATTCGTCGCACCGATATAATGATTATTGATGTTTCTTGCACTAATCCCATTTAATGAGAGAAAATAATAAGGTCAACCTCCGGACATACAATTATTTATCTGCAACCAAAAAAGTAGCATTAGAGGAGGGTGTTTGCCTGTGTTTTTAAACAAAGCCTTCTTCGAGAAAACCTTGGCCCGTATTCTAGAAGCCTTCTCAACTCTAAGGTCTACTGTAAGCTTTCGGGCCGTATTTTAGAATGTTCCTTAACATTAAGGTCCACCTTAAATCTATTGTTCCCGATGGTTTTACAATAGACTTAAGGTCGACCTTAACGTTAAGGAACGTTTACCTTTAGCTATTGTTTACAGGGCAGAATACAAAAGCTTAAAGTGGGCCTCAGAGTTAAGGAGGCTTCTAGAATACGGGCCTTTGTATTCTGCCCTGAAAAAATAGCTAAAGGTAAACCTTATAGTTAAAGAAGCTTTTAGAATACGGCCCATGTCTTTTTCTTGCACGGCTTCCTGAATCCACGGCATCTCCAGAATATAGCCTACATGTACACTACTAATATAGTGTAGGCAACACGACGTACACATTCCTCTCATTCAGTAATTATCAACTGAATGACGTGTTATGCCCAGGAGAAGGAAGAGGCAGTCTAGTCAGCATCCTGGCAAATTGGTACCCTGCAATGTCAGGCTTGTCACGTGTCGCACCTTAAAATGACCAACCAAACTCAAAATATCGAGGTGGTGTAGTCCTATGAAAATCGATGCCTTTTCTAACTAAAAGTGCTGATGGTACCTTCTGTTTTTAAACGTAGCTCCCCATGTAATATACATCGAGTGTTTTTGAAGTGGAAATTTCGAGGAGTTTGCAGCCTGATAGCCTTCATAAAGTGGTCATTGAATTAACCCGTTATGATGCACGGGATGACGAAGCCAATGTACATGTACTGTACACACACTGTATCCACGACTCGTAAATAATTTTGTGTCTAAAGCCTGCCGCACACTGGAGCAATCTGCTGAGCAAAAAGTCATTCGAGACCGATTGCTCAGCAGATAGCTCACGTGTGCGCGTAATTTCGGTGAGTTTTTTGCCTCGCGAGGCAGAAAGCTCGCGTGTGCGCGTATTTTTCGGTGAGCTATAAAATCTGCTGCAGAGCAAACGGTCTCGAATGACTTTTTGCTCAGCAGATAGCTCTAGTGTGCGGCAGGCTTTAGCGTAGGCCTAGTCCATTAGGCTATTAGTAGGGAGGTTTCATTTTCACGTCACATCGAATGAATCTGTTGTATTTCTTCTGGGGGTGACGTGATTTTGATGTAATTATCGTTAGCGTTAGCGTTAACGTATGGTTTCTTAAACTCACTATTGTAGAGTCGGGTTTGGGCAAAACCGATCCTTCTTTGAAGGCATACCGGCGATGTGTCACTCTTCCAACGAGACACTGCCAGCAGCGGCTGCCTTACATTAAAAACTGAATGTGCTAAGTGTACCTCATTGGCAATGGTGCCATGAATGAGGCGGAATATTCATAAGATCGGCGGGACTGAATCTTCCTCGTCTCGAAAAGCCTGCACCCTCGAGACGAAGCAGACGCGTCTGCAATGCAATGTTTAATGAATCTGTGCTTGTTTCCAAAATAAATACATTCATGTAGAGAACCAAGATGGCGTCGTGTCTATAAAATGGGGTGACGATTTCACGCGTTCGTATGACGTGGGGTCCGAATGTTGATCGAAATATGTCGTATGCTGCTGGTGGATGACGTACGAAACAGTTTATACATGTATTTGACAAAAATGTTTTCTGTATAAATCTAGTTACACAAGCCATCAACAGAGGAAGTCATACCGAACCTGATGTCGTCGGTATAGAAAATCCCAAACCTACCACCTTTGTAGTCGTTTTTCGCTGGCCCCTCACCTTGACCAATCTCCAGGCATTTACTTGGCAAGTTTGATAAGTTGCAGTTTAGGCTATAGTCTCTCGCATATTAAAGGGAGACTCCAGTCATTGTGTAACATTTTGAATTTTTGAAATATCTTTAGTACATTCAAATTCATTGATATCTGCAACGTGTGATTTTTTTAAATCAGCAAACTCATCATTTTAGGCATTTTTATTACATCCCAAGGGGACCATTGCACAGTATATGTGATGTCATACTAGTATGTGTTCAATGCATATTTATGAAGGTACAACAAATAGGCCCAGGCAGTCACAGCATTAAGCTGCCCATACACGATCAATATTATTGCACAATATGAGGATCACAATGGGCAATATTATTGTCAATCTTTCTTCTAACTATCGTGCTAGAAGCACACGATCACCCATTTGGGCCCCATATTGTGCAATAATATTGCGCCGTGTATGGGCGGCTTTAGCTTATTTACTGCAATAAAGGACTTCAGCCTTTGGACACTAGTGACATCACAACTCATGGCAATGGTCTCCATGATGGATTGATAAAAATTCAACAAAAGTTTACAATGAGTCATGAGTGGCGTTTCCCTTTAAGCAAAGATTTTCACCCTGTACAGTCTTGTACTACATCTTATCTTGAGATCTTTAAAACTAAGTGCTTACAGTTGACAGAGTGTCTCGAATGATGAAAGAAGTGAATGAAAGGAAAAATATAATGAACTGTCGTAATTAACTCTGAAGAGGGGAATCCTTCATTTTTTTTCAATAACAGTATCCTTGTGTTCTTTGCCCGGGGTCCAACTGAATACATCTAACATAAAAAAAACTGGCTCATCTTCTATATCTGTGCGCTTTGAATAGTAAGATGAAGTCTTTAACTATACATAGTATGATAATTGAACTTGCATTTAGAATTTTTCACAAAATGTAGATCTACTCTTATTATACACTCTCAAACCACCATTATCTTGGTATGGACTAGTAGCTCACTGAAGGACGATGACACTGTGGCAATGTTGATGAAGCAAGTGAATACAATAGAGTGCCATATCGACATTCAATATGCGGATCATCTATTAGTCGTGTGTTTTTACTGTATCTCTTACATTCTCCTTTGAAACTCTTGCCGATGATACTCACATAGCATGTATCAGAGCGTGATAAGAATAACAATCCGATTCAACATATCATGCTAATTACACAGCAATATGATATAACCTTGCAGTACATATCGAATTCGTTATAACCCTTTGTTCAGCAGCAATTTTTTTATTGTCTTCACCATAACCTTGCAGTACAATATCAAATTCGTTATAACCCTTTGTTCAGCAGCAATTCCTTATTGTCTTTACCATACTTGTACCTTGCAAAGCAATAAAATTCGTTATTATAACCGTTTGTTCAACAGCAGTTCCTTATTGTCTTTACCATACTTGTACCTTGCAAAGCAATACCAAATTCGTTATAACCGTTTGTTCAACAGCAATTCCTTCTTGTCTTTTTCACAATCTTGCAAAGCAATATTAAAATTATTATAACCCACTGTTGAACAGTTGAACAGCAATTACTCATTTTTACCGCAGTCTTTGAAAGCAATACCAAATTCGTTATAACCCTTCGTTCAACAGCAATTCCTTATTGTCTTTACCATAACCTTGCAAAGCAATACCAAATTCGTTATTTAATAACGCTTTGTTCAACAGCAATTCCTTATTGTCTTTATCATAACCTTGCAAAGCAATAGTGAGTTTAAGAAACCATACGTTAACGCTAACGCTAACGCTAATTACGTCAAAATGACGTCACTCCCCGAAGAAATACAACAAATTCATTCGATGTGACGTCAAAATGATGTCAATAACGGTAGCGTTAGCGTTAACGTATGGTTTCTTAACCTCACTATTATCAAATTCGTTATAACCGTATGTTCAACAGCAATTCACCGTTGTCTTTATCATGTATATTTGAGTAGTCGTCGACAGCTTAGTTTTTTTTTTGTTCATGAATGTGTACGTAAATGTATTATGTACATGACTGTGATATTTAAACAGCGAACAGCGAATTTAGTTAAAATTTCATCGATCGAGACAACGGGGTACATCAACGGTTCGAAAAATTACGTTTCAACATCGCCTGTATAATGTATATACGCCTGTATTATATTCGTAGTCCAACATTATGTTATAAATGTTTATGGTGGTCGTGTTGCTGAAATCGTCAATAAGCTACACGGACTTCTAGCTGGTGTGTTGGGTTACATAACGCACGATGCTTCAAGCAAAGGGATATTTGCAGGAAAACTAATATTTTGATACCTTGGTTATAGATGCGTTCATAGCGTGTAGCATGAATCCTGTTGATATTGAAGCAATGTTTGTTATGCGATAGATAAGTGCCACCCGAACGAGTTATTGGTGCTCACGTCAGTTTGAAGAAGCTACCAGCCAGATTTGTGAATAAAACCCAGTGAAAAATGAATAAAAAACTAGAGTGCAAGTCAATTATGGATGGAAGTAAAAGTACAGATCACTGCACGGCGAATACCATTGAGACGTACTACAAAATCGTGGCCTGCCAGCCCGACAAAGAAAAAACCAACCGTAGCAATCCTTACGGTCAGGTCGGTGATGATTAGAAGTTTGCCTGGCTGTCACATCCTCCCACAGCAGGGCTTTGGTCTCGTTCCTCTTCATACACTCCACACAAAGCCCTGCTGAAATTGGGCCTCGCAGGCAAACATGAGGCGGTCAGAAAACCATTGCTCAATCAGAATGTGCGCATTTTTAGGGTGTGGATACTAAATAATTATGACTCATTTACAACAATCAAAAATAGTAAGAATCTTTCCTATACATAGGAAGAACCTCTGTGATAACATTCGGTCAATTTTGGTAAGATGTAAGTGATTTGCAAAGCACAAAACTTTAAGGTCAAACGGGGTGAAACCAACTCGTAAATCTCCAAGTTATCCTTCTAATACAGGGAGTGCAACTGGAGTATGGAACAGCCGCACCAGATTCACTTGATGTTCTATTTCAGCAGGGGTTTGTGTGAGTGGATGAAGAGGAGCGAGGTAAAAACCCCTGGTGTGGGAGGATGGGCTGTCATGTCCGATTGACCAAGCCTCGGCAATCAACGTCATCTTCGTATGTACTTCGGCAATTTCCGACGGGCCTCCGGACATATCTCGACTGTATTATGGGCGCCATCTTGCGCAGCGATATAGCGGTGAATTCTACCGCACTGCGCCGGAAGTGAGAAGCTTGACCGACTAACATCCAAGTTGCATCCCCATGTTGAATAGTCCCTTGAAACGACGGCAATTTTGCTTGTAATTCAACATACATCGTGTACATCGCTGATGAATATATTATTCCATCATTAAACAGGCGTTTCTAGCAGTTTTTTTCGGTGTTATTGGTGATCTACTTTATAACGACATCTTGCCGTCTCCGGCCATCTTGTTTGTCACATGACCAGATGAGATCATATGACCACTGAAAATAAGTAGTCTCTGCAGCATGGCGGCCATGATACGTCAGAGTCAATAACGACGAATGTCATGACTCTGTGGTTCAGAGTGCAAGCCTCGGATGCAAGCCGCAATCACAGACGATGGGATAGTAGTATTGGAAGTAACATAGCACCGACGTTACGCTGGGCGATACAATAGAGCATAGCAGGCCATTACCAAGGCATCTCACTTTCCATCAACAGACCATTCTTTAGGTCTGAATTGATTTAGCAATCCTGCCCAGTGGCCCCGAATGATCAAGTGTTTATAGCGTTAGTGAAAGCTAATGAAATCTATACTCCCCAGAGACATTATATCATCAGAATGGTCAAACATGTGCATGTACATTTTTCATTGTAGCCACTTGATGAAATTCATTGATGAATAGCGAATAGGTCAACATTGGGTCATATGAATAAAGACTAGCAAATGCTTTTACTTCAGAATTTTACAGCATTGCCTAGTGCATTTGTATTGCAGAATTCAAGTAAAAGCATTCTTTATTCATCTGACCCAACAATGTGTCTCGTACATTTATGTCTCCCCGTTGCCTGTCCAATGCCATTTGTTGAAATAACTGACTTGATGCATCTTTGAATTGAACCCAGGGGCATGTAGGCTACAGTGGGTGGGTGTGGATTTGATTTATACGTGTACTTGATGATATTCCTAATGCAGGTGTGAAGGGAAAGAATGCCTAGGAAAAACTGTCCTTGGAACAAAAGATCCTATTGTTACATTCTAATCTCTGGCGATTGGTTTCTACATGTATACCCATGCCGCTTATTCCGTCATTCAACAATAGAAGTGGACACTTTTTACAGGGGGACACTCTTTACTGCTACACCTGGTCTTACATTTTCAACTATCACGATACTTTCATTGCTTCGATGTGGAACAGGTTATAGGAATTCTAGTGGACCAACCGAAACACGTTCTTCTCCAGCATTTCAAACCTCTGATTTAAAAGATGTATACCCGACCTTTTCTCATTTTGATTCAGGAGATTTTGAAACCTCACGTCTTAGGTGAAATCCAAATGCAGGCCGTGCTCACTTATAAATAGCTTCACCTTCGAATGGGAATCTCATCAGTAAACTTAATAAACCCGCTCACATGGAGAAGGGATGGAAGACACCTGTAGTGGATATTCTGGAGGATATATTTTTTTACTGTTCAGCATGCGTGGAAAAGCTGCACGATTCATTCAGGGGTTTATACATCTGGGCCCATGTTCCCGAAGCCTTCGTTAGGTTAACGATGTCGTTAAAACTGGTAAAATGCATAGCGTAACGACATCGTTAACCTTACGACGGCTTCGGGAACATGGGTCCAGGTCAGCAGCGGTTTGAACTTAACTCCGCTTTAGTATAACTGGTACATGTATAACGTTTCTGTCAGGCAAAATACATGTATATTCATCTGTATATTCAAAGAAGTCAATAGGAGCAGTCAGCCGAAAGATGGCAGCAAAGTTCTAGCAGATTTGAATAGGCCTACAATAGAGAATTCTCTTGATTGGTGCTCAATCAACCATGAATTGGGCCGTAGTGACTCCTATTGGTCAACTGACTGACAGCTCCTAATCGTTAACGTGGAGGACGAAATAACATAGCGGACCGTAGCCGTAGTCCTTAGCAGCGAGCGCCGAACCCGCGAGCAGAAATATCGGCGGGGGGTCCGGGAGGCCTCCCCTCGGGAAAATTTTAGAAAATAAGAGTTCTTTTACGCCATTTCCCGGCATTTGAGAGCAAAATTGGACATTCCAGCCATCTAAGTGTGGTTCATTGGTTTATTGCACTTGGGCTTTTTGGGACTAAAGGCAGTCAAATGCTGAACCTGCCAACTTTAAAAAAAAATTTTGACAAGCCAAATATTGGGGGGGGGGCATGTAATCAATGTGAAATTGACGACAGGCAAACAGGCCTGGCGATCAACAGGTGCATGCCATTGGTCGGTTCAGCACAATGTCCCCAGTATAATTCCGAGTGGGTTCAACCTGGATACTGCTGTGTGATCTATTAGAGTGTGAAAGTACTACGAGTGTCTGTATCCTGCACAGTCTTCGTACTGGAAATGAAATAGAAGGATGCTTGTTTCCATTAGAGACTCAAGATGCATTGTCTGCTCCATTCAATTCATTCCCATTATCATCCAATTAAATTTAAATCGATTCTTTGGGTTCGGCACCAAAACTGCTTACGGTTGGTCTCACGCTCGAGTGTTAACACTGGTAATTCCCAACGATTTTCTAATTCATCACGAATCTCCATGTACAACAGATAACATATCAATCAGACAGCACTCACTGGTTTACAGTCATGTCTCTCGTGGTTCGCAATCAGTCAGAACAGGTCGATGGCGAACCTTTTCGCCCGATTACACCTTGTTAATGATCTATCTATCCACTGCTAGGAATGCTTTGGCACATATATGACCAATCTACGTTGCTCATCAATCGTGAAAAATTGCATCCGCGGGAATAACTAACGGCTTCTTCGCCATGTATTGTGCGATCGAAATTGGTTGATTTCGTTGAGAGACGACTATGCCGTGGGTCTAGCTCAGATATGCCATGTTATTGCTTCAGAATGCTGTTTGGTTGCGGCTCAAATTCGATTCAGTCTGATGTAGGTATTGGGTCGTTATATTCTACACTGGTTTCCAATGCAGAATCGTGTCCGTGTTTTGCAGTTGTTATAAAGTGAAGTTGGTCAACGTCTTCTAAAATTTTTCCATTAAAAGATTGAGGGCCAAATTCATAAAGGGTGTTTTAAGGCTTGCTTTCTATTGGAGTGTTTCCGCGCGCGGAAACGCTCGAAAGCATTGCGTTTTTTCCGCGCCGTGACCAACGAGGCGGAAACAAACAATGCTTTCGAGCGTTTCTGCGCACGGAAACGCGCCAATGGAAAGCAGGCCTATAGACGCGTGTATAAACTTCGTCAAGTGCATGGTGGAAGTGTGTGTATTGCATGGTGGAAGTGTGTGCATTTACTAGTGAAGTTACATGCGTTTAAGTCTTAAACACCCTTATAATACGGCCCGATATCTGCACGGTACGTTTTCTGTATTGCCAACTAATGTATCTAAGATATGAAAGCCCCCCCCCCCCCCCCAGGGGGAGGGGTCTGCACAAACCCTATACTCTGGTGGTTCCAAAAACTGCTGCACTACCGTACCAATTCATAGTGATATTGAGCCCTTGATATTGTACCCTTGATGCAAAGTACACGCTCAAGCGCCAGTTAGTGTGCGTATATCTAACGTTTGTTGTTTAAAGTCAAATCCTAACGTCACTCCAGGACACTTCATGTGGCGGTTCCTGACAGGTAATCGAGCGAGGTAAATTGACGGAGTCATTGCGACCTTGTCCCTCTTCCAATAAGCGTCGATGAATATTTTACGGTCGTGTACATGAGGTACGTTGCTTTTCAAAGGGCCGTATTCCAAATAGAACAACTCGAACTGTATATTGCACACCCGAGGCTTACGTTATCGTCACTTATCATCACTATTTTATGATGGTTGTTGTTCTTATCAAAGTATGTTTAGTGTAGCGTTAGGTGCACAAACGATTTTCATATTCGAGCAAACTGGCTGACTCGTTATCAAGGTTTTCAATTTTGTTTGACGAGCTAAATGGCCAATCTACCCAACATTTATGAGAGTGTTGGAGTAGGCTATATATGATAGGGCTAGATTCCCACCACGTCTGTTTTTGCGATTGTTAGTTATAGAATTACATGTAGTTATAAAAAACCTCGAATGACATATCAACGCCGTCCCCTTTCATAACCCAATGAGTGCCACCCTATCTTTGTGCGTCGGGAATAATGCTGTTTATTAAAGGCTAGCAGCCGTACCTTGTTTTCGAGAATTGTTTTTTATCTCTTATCAAAAAAAGATACACCATCACCGAAGAGTTTGATTCAGTTTTTGCTGAGCCTTTTGAAGGAAAAGCCAGCCTTACCGGTACGAAGAGCGAGTTCATCCCCACGGCTGTGGCTTACCTATCGTGTGAACTATTCGGCGACGTCCCTTCCCCTAGAGAGAAGCCTTTTATTGAGTTAAGCCCACTACCTTCCAGATCCCCGAGAGCATTCTGATCTTAGCAGATTTCATTCAATACCGGTGTATTTTCGGTCAAGAAAGAAGCTCTCTGTCGTCTCTTGAGGAATTAACAACCCGCCAAATACGTCTCCAAGAGTGTTAATAAGACAGAATGCCTTTTAGTCTTTATTTATGTTATATACCAAGGCATCTAGAGGTCCTGAGGGCCCAATCACGATAACAAATCACCATCTCTTAATCTAATTTATTAGCTAATGCCTGTCATCAAATGACAATTATATCTTATTTTTATACGAATCGATCATTTTCCTTAAATTGCTTCCTATAAGGTGACGTCTGATTGCGTCTGAAATTGACATGAATATTTTATACTTGTAGAAATTTCACCATGTTGAGCAAAAATTTAACATGTCTTGCGCCTGATCTGGCCATCTTGACTAACAAGGGTTGTGACATCGCTCCGCCCTCCGACTAGTCTTTTGACGTAGCCTGTGGAGTTCCAGGATGGATCTGGCTAGTGCCCTCGACATGGTAGAAACCATTGCTACCTACATGTACGTTGTATTCTACACTTAACACTGCTTAACAAAGAATATGAACGATTCCATGTCAGAAACCCTGTGCCCTGTACAGTTCTTCTGTGTTTCAAAGTAGAGCAGGCAATGCATCTGTATCATTTACGCCTACCGGCAACCAAAGCCCTCTTTCTTCTCACCTATTCATCTGTCGGTACATTTTTCCAATTTTTGATATTGATTTCGTCTCGTATGACGGAAATACGATACTGTGAACACGTGGGTGTCAGATAATATCAGATACGACAAAGTTTAATCCGACGATATATGGATTTTAATAAACAAAGTACTATACGCTCCACTGGCTTAAGCAGCTTCTGTGTACATGACAAATCATTGAATGTTTTTGGGGGCACTAGGCCTACTTGACTGGATTGTCGTCCAACATAGATCTAGGCCTTTCGCGTCTTTTTGCAGCGGGGGAAAGTTCATATACTGACGAGAGAAAGACAGATGTGTATATGAACGTATATGCATCTCATCAATCACTCTGACCTACACTGTACATGTACATGTACATGTACATCATGTAAATGTGCATTGCACCTCCGCACGATAGCCATGAGGCGGACATTGCTTGTTTAGGTCTATACAGGGACTTTACTTGTTCATTTATCAGCAACCACACATCAGATTTATTGACGTGGTTGTCATGTGATTATCAATCACCGTAACACAGTCTCAAAGCATACATTATTACTCCAGCCTCCCCGGAGTCCGAGAGTCTTTCAGTACCAGAAAGACTCTGATTTTGTGGGAAGGATGGGAAGTTGTGGGAAGTTTAGTCTTTATACCTGATGAAGACGCAGTAAGTGTCGGAAACTTGTATCGGGTCCTTGGACCAATAAAGAGTTCATGATCTTCAACAAGGTGTCACACTTATTTTCGAAGTTATGGGAAGTTGTATTGTTCGACAGCAACGACAAATTGAATGCCTTCATAATGACGGTGTGGTCCAACTAATCCGAAAGAAAGGCATCTAAGACGAAATTGAAAGAATTCGTGATGAGGTGTGTTGTGATGAGCACGTCTTCCTGCTGGGTCGCATAACCGGAGAATGATTTAGCACACGGCGAATGAGACAAATGTCGTCCTCACAATATCTTATTTAGGAAGTACATGAGCACCTTCCCCATGCCTTGGTTTTCCAACGCGACTCCTTTGTTTTCGTATTCAAAAAGGGAAAAATTCTACCCACAGCAATTATAATAGACAATGAACTTCCTGAGTGATTCGTGAGTGATTTTATATGCAAACGTGTCGTTCCCCCCGAGATGAATTAATTGCTCAGTCACTTTTACGCTGATCGCTCACCATGGCTGATGAAGAATCGGAACGAGAGACTCTGATTCGTCCCACAGAAACGCCGTCCGACCAGCAAACTGGACGGTGGGGTTTGGGATGCCTGACGATGGCTATTTTGCTGCAGGGAGCGAGCTGGATTAACACTCGGACAAATTTACATGTACTGGAAAGCATCAAAACTCAGGAAGACAAGGGGCATACTTTCACTGTGACTTGGTTGATTCTTTCTGCAGTTACAATTTACATTTTACCAACATTCACTGGTCTATACGCCGATATATACCTTGGGAAATATCGTGGCCTGGTTTTTGGTCTTTCTCTGAAGACTACTGGATCATTCATCGGATTCTGTACTATGTTGATAACTGAAACTATACCTGACATTGAAGCAAATACACAAAAGATACTTGTTGCTGTGTGGTCGGTCTATGCTGTACTAATCGCCGTGGGTGTCATTTTTACCGTTCCACTATTTCTGTCGTTTGGTTCAAAACAAGTTAAACAAACCCCCGGGTCAGTATCCACGTTTGTCAAATGGGTGATCCTGGCGTTCTTTCTCGGTTATCTAGTTGGTAGAAGTGCTGAGATGATACCGCGCTCCATCACGCATACGGAATACTACAAAACTGTGTTAAATGCTGTGGTATTGGCGCTGGATGGATTTTCTCTTGCATTAATTCTACTAGGAAACGGCAGGTATATGGAAGAAAGCGAAGATGACGGGAAAAACTCCTTTAAAGAGTTGGTGGCTACCGTGAGGGTTTACGTCTTCTGCCTCCGCCGTCGTCGACGTTACGATGAAACACATCAGCAGAGTATCAACACTGTGGAGGATGCTGTGAACACCGCCAGAATCAGGAGACTCAATTTTCGGAGAGGTGTATTGGCTGTGGCGCTCCTCTCTACAGTGGCTGTTTTGGGCATTATACAGACTGCTGGTCAACCTCCGCTTTACAAACTGGCTACACAAAGGTCATGGGGCGAATTGATAAAAGGCGTGCAATTTTTGGGATGCTTTCTACTAGTGCTGGGAGCGGAGTGCATAAAGAAGATACGAGGAGGGCGTCCCCTGTGCCAGGACAATGTAGCAAATCATTTGAAAATGATCGGAGTCAGTTTCGTTTTGACGGTAGCCAGTATATTGCTAACACTAGGTGTTGCTTCCTCCCACATCCCGTCGCCAATGCATCCGACTTTCTCGTTCGCTTTGTCATTCATTCCATCATGTCTTCTCTCGATCGTGGCCGAATTTACGGCGTTGACTTCTACACTGTCTTTGTGCATCACGGAGTCTTCTACTGGCTTGTCGACCGCTGGACTTTCCTTCGGCCTTAGTCTTTGTCTCATAGATTTGCCATTTTCAACGGTTCTTCATGCATCGCACCGCGACCTAGATATTTACCGCAATCCAGCTAATGTATACGTCCTTGCCGGTTCGTCCTGTGCTGTACTAGCCTTTGTTTACATACCAGCGTCCATATTGTACGCAAAGGCGCACACTGCAGTCGTCAATGCCCGTAACACTGGCAGGCAAGGAGAGGATCATAACAGCGGGACACCGATTACAACCACAGATGACGTGAACACGGCAGTATCATCGTCATCCTCCCAGATCTGCCATTCTCCCACTGCAGGGCTTTGGTCTCGCTCCTCTTCATACATTCGCACAGAAAGCCCTGCTGAAATTGGGCCTCCCAGCCAAGAATGAGGCGGTCCGAAATCCATTTCCCAATCAGAGTGAAGCATTTCTAGGGTGTGAATGCTAAATAATTATGACTTATATAAACGATCAAAAATAATAAGAATCTTATTTACATATACGACGAACCACTTGGATAATATTCAGTAAATTTTGAAATGACATACATGTAGATACAGAATTTCTACGATAAAACAGGGTAAAACCACGAAAGTACCAAACCACTACAGTAGAGGGAGTGCAACTGGAGGATGGAATAGCCACACCAGATTCACTGGATGTTCTATTTCAGCAGGGGTTGTGTGAGTGGATGAAGAGGAGTGAGGTAAAAACCTCTGCGGTGGGAGGATGAGATCTGCCGGTGCGACAGGAATCTATAGATATATTCCTTGGACTTCTATTTCTTTCGCAAGACCGAGAGGCTATACGTGCATGGAGGACTTCGCACCTGGACCGATATGATACGCGCGTGAAGGACTAGCAAACGGCACTGTAGCCCTTCTGAGGCAGACGCATCGGTATCGATGCAGATGTCCGTGGAGGTCAGACTGACTGAATTATTCTATACCAGAATAGACGAAAGCATTATGAATATCCGGCAAATGTGGTGAAGGTATAAGTTGTAGAGTTAGATCTAGTCTCTTTTCGAAAAGAGGAACATCAGATTTTGTTAGTGTCAAAATCAGGAGTAATATGCTTTTTATATTAAATCCTGTCGGGCCTCACATTCAGACAAAGCAAATATGGTATCAAATCCTAGAGATTTGGGACCATATTCAAAAAGGGTGATCATCGCGCGATTAAGACTTAAGCCCATATGATATTCAAGAAGCTTCCTTAACTCTAAGGTCCACTTCATGCTTTTTGTATTCTGCCCTGCAAACAATAGCTGAAGATAAACCTTAGAGTTAAAGGACCACGGTAATGCCACTTTTTCCCGACAGCCGGTGCCACCGCGCCACTCTCCAACCCAGGGACTAATTACGTTGTCGGCGAATTGACCCGATTTACTACGTACATTTTGTAATGCATTTTTGTAGTTCGTCTTATTGCCGCTAGGTGGCTCCCTCTACGTCGGCAGTCAAATAGCGCATTTGATATCCAATACCGTGCTCCTTTATGGAAGCTTCTAGAATACAGCCCTTAGAAGCGTGTAACTTGCACACACGTCCACCATGCATTTGACGAAGTTAAACGCGTCTAGGTCTTAAACACCCTTTTTGAATACGGCCCTTGATATTTATTGATGTAATATCCTGGAGAAATGATATTTATTGATGTATCCTGGAGAAATTATACTAAGTCCTTTCAAACACCGGTATAATTCCTACAAGGTTACATTTCCAATGATTTTCAACAAACATGTATAGCTGTATTTGTTACACATCCTTCATGGGAAATAATGCTAGTTAGTGGCTAAATTAAAAGGAAGAAATCTTGTGAAATGTCGAATTCATCTTCCGTTCTTTTCCAAAGTCCATCAAATTACAATGTAGATATTCAATAGATGCAAAATGCATTTTGGATATTCACATCCACCGTAAAAATTGAATATTTCACAAGCCTATCGGCGACTGGCTGGGATCACGTGGATTGCACGAAGGTCGATGGGAATGATACTCTAGAACGTGGTCAGAACGTCATCATGCAGCAAAGCGTGAGGACTCGCTCTCCAAAGCCCCAAATCGAACCCACCACTAAGCAATTCTCACCCCCACTGACTGCCAAAATCAAGAACCGAACAAGGAAGGCCAAGGCCACGGCAAAGGGAAAGCCAAAATAAAAAGCAACGGCAAATTCAAAGGCAAAGCAAAAGCAAAAGCAAAGGCAAATTCAAAGGCAAAGCCAACACAAAAACAAAGGCAAAAACAAAAAACAAAAAACGGAGAAAAAACAAAAATAAAACAGAAAAACCAAAAACAAAACCGAGTCTTTCTGCTTGCAAGGAGCAGCTCGTTCAACCTCATTACTTGTAGCTTTCAGGCGAGTTGAAAATACATGTACAAAGTGACGCTGCGCCACCCCGCTCTGAAATTCAATTTCTGTATACTTACGATCTTACCCTCACATCCCTGAACCCCCGCTAATACAGTGATAGAAATAAGTCCGCCTTGAGAATCTCTGGCGTGACCTTCTTCTGCACCACGCAATACCGATAAACAAACCGTACCACTTCGAATGAGAGACGCAAATTGGAAACCGTCTCGGATTTCCGCGGAACATATTGGCCCGAGCGTATCGGCGCATAATGCCATCGAAGATCATTTGACATGTGAAATGTCGATAATTGAGGTACATGTAGATACAGAGCCAAGTGTCGGAGTAATCAGTTTGCTGACAGCAAAATGTCTATGAGGAATTTCAATGTATGGTATTGGCGAAGAGATATCAACTTGCCCAGAATGCGAGGTGACGTACTTATTTGATAAATGGATTTATCAATTTGCATGTGTGAAGCGCGAAGTCAGATGTCTATACCGTCATTTTTATGGATTTTTCCATCGAGTAAGCTCCTTATAATGTCTTTTTTCTCGATTCTGCGTGGAACACGTCACTGCAGGGGAAAGGATTGCAGTTGTTTTGCTTATTACCGACCGCCAACGTGTTCGCGGAATAACATTTTTTGCATATCACCAAGAAATGCTATCTGAAATCAGTATGAATTGAACAGAATCAGCTGAGTCTGATGCGATGCAAAGAACCGCGTAAGAGTCAATTCAGGCGTTTCACTATTGCTTTCTGTATAACTCATCCCGTCAGATCCTGAGACATGGACGACCAACATTTGAATACTAATCGTCCAGATATATGGATGACTTCTATCAATTGTAGAAGACTGATTACGTATGTATTTGCTTATGCCAAGTGGCAATAACCAGTCATTCGAAAGATCAGTAAATCATAGTTGTTATCACTTAAGGGCTCGTCTCTGCACGGGTTGCATTCACTGGATTCCTACGGCTGGGATGATGCTGTGGGGGTTGCATTGATCAAAGAAAGCTGCTTGGATGGCAAACGCTATGGCCAGGGGAGTGAGTGAGTGAGTATTGGGTCTCGTGGATGGGAGTCCGTGAATGGCGAGATTTTAAGCGCTGAATACTTCCATGGAATCAAACATAAAGGTTTAACTGCGAACGATGAACTTACTGAGGGATAGACTTCATGTGTTGCCACCAGATGTCTCTCACTGCCTGAATTTTGGCTTTACGTAATAGGCAGGAGCTACAACTTTTTTGTGGTGAAGAGGTACATGAACCTGTCAACTTGATGCCTTGAATTCCATTTCTGAGAATAACACAGTTATTTTCAGCACAACGAGTTTCCATGTGCAAATGTACGTTAGCCTATTCAAATGTATATAGATGACCCTGCGCTCTCATCGTTCGTGGGGTTCGCATTAATTCAGTCCTTTTGTATCATAAGATCAACTGGTCGGAATTCAACAAAATTTGCAGGAAACGTGCAGAAGGGTCTTGCCTATCATATGGAAGAGTCAGAATGCAAATCTGTTGAGGTTTAAAGGGATACTGTCCACATTTATAAAATGCTAAATTTGTAAGTTGAACCTTTATGTTTGATTCCTTTATGATACTTCCCACTTTAATTTAATGATTTAAATCGAATAGATTTAAAATCGAAAGAGAATTTTCCTCTCAATTAATTCCCATCAAGTGGCACAAAGCAGAATTGCACTGCTGTATCAGGCAATTAATAACACATGACAGTATTTGAAGCAATCTGCACCGTAATCAATAGACGTGATAGATCACATCACATCCCACAGCCAGACAGCACAACTGAGCAACAGCTATCATTCCTTGCCAACATTCACAGATGAAGAGTGTAATACACAGCAGCTAGCTTCCCGTGCTGATAATCCAGATTGTCGCTAATTGGAAGCTGGTCGTATTCTTTTTGTGTCGCTGCTACAGGGCAATTTGTACTTTCATCTTACCAACCACTGCATGCTTCGCGACGAGACGAATGAACATGTATAGCGTTCGATTCGCCTTTTTTTATATCTATTGGATTATGCCGTTTCAAAACCAGTCTCGATGTGGAGAGAATATATAAGCAGAAGGGATGATAAAAACGTCTGTCGTCTAGGAGATTCCAAGATTCGCAATTGAATTTATCAATTCGTGACATTGGTACAATGCGGCTGTTACGTTATTCCAAGAAACACACAACACTTGGTGTCGGTATGATTCGACTAACTTGTTCTCAGAGAAAGAAATCGATTTCACAATGGGCTAAAATGATATTTATGCACAGGATTTTTACAGATGGAAATTTCCATTTAGTGGCTTTTGTACGAAATCATCGAAAACGTTCGTCTATATACGTATAGGCCCGTATTCTAGAAGCCTCCTTAACTCTAAGGTCCAAATTAAGCTTTCGTATTCTGCCTGCAAACAGTAGCTAACGGTAAACCCTAGGCCCGTCTGGAAGCCTCCTTAATTCTAAGGTCCACTTTAAGCTTTTGTATTCTGCCCTGCAAACAAGAGTTAAAGGTAAACCTTCGAGTTTAAGCTTCGAGAATACGGCCCCGGGAGTTAAAGGGCCTCTAGAGGCAGCTCGCCATTAGGCTACTATCAGTACCGGTTCTTCGGCCAGGCGGCGCCACTTTAACGTAATAATCACTGGTACGAGGTATTCAACCTGGGTTTTCCCCGGGGTTTTCCCCTGCCATGCTGGCTGCCTCTAGAGGCCCTTTAAAGACAATGTATCACGACTTCATTGTTTACATTCAATGTTTGTAAACATGGATGTTTACATTATGTTATTGTGGGGACTTTTGTGACATGCCAACCCACCAAAATGAATGCTTTTGGAATCAAAAGAATTTCTATAGTGGCATGCCGCCAACAAATTACTTATAAGACAAAGAAAGCCTGGACATAAACAAACAAAATGTAAATAAACAATGAATTTCGTGGCCCGCGAAAATACCCGTGATACATTATCTTTAAAGGTTATAGAATACGGCCCTCAATACTAATATGACGATTTCGTCAACTCAAAAAAACATGCACAAGCGGCTATATCACATTGATTGAAACACTACTCTGGCACAGCTCTTGGACTTTCCAACAGTATCTTACCACACATCTGTATAGCTATCCACAAAACACAAGACTTTGATAAATTAGACCAGCGTTCCACTTCTGTTCGCCTAATGAAGCAGTTACTAAAGACGCCCTCTTTCGCAAGTAGTTGAGTGGCAAAACCTGTCAATACCTTTGTCTTATTCGAAATGATTTATAGAAAGTGGCGAGGCGTGCATCTTCAGCATCGTTCAATCGGTTTACTCTGGCAGACTGCTAATTTGAGTGGGAATGCTATTCATTAGAGTTGGCTGTTGACCTTGTAACCCGGCTATCAGTATCAGTTAGCGAAGGACGCGGCGGATTGAACAATAAAATAGAATCGTGATACCTTCAAAGGCAATATGATGTAAGAAAAATAATTGATCATACACATCGTCGGAGCTACATGTAGTGTTGGCGTGATTCTTCTACCGGGGTTCTACTCATCAATGCTGAGATGAAAGAAGGGGATAGAAACGATTGCATAGCTTTTTGTGTGCAGGCTGATGTTAAGTTCCATATTGTCGTGGACAAACACACCACATACCATCCCTTTTCACCTCTTAAAAGCGGGCACACAACGAAATTCAGGCTCTGCCCACGCCGTATTTCCGGAATCGTTTGGCCAGTGGCAGGCACCGATGGCAGGTGTGTTTGTACTCACCTGTCGTCAATTTCGCATTAGTTATGGGACTGGTTCAGATTGATTAGGCTACAGCCATTGTTTTCAATACGAAAGCGCCAGGCGTGACAGGAAATCGGTCGGAATCGGTCTTTGATTGTTCGCCTGCATGACCATTGCAGTGGACGTTCGTGCTTCACGTTGATGAATTGAATTCGTTGATGTGAAAATACATACACCAAAATCTCGGTTGTAAGGTCACAGAGGTCTGCATTGCGAGGCCCAGCTTCTCCTGTTTGTGATGGTTGGCATTGCTGTCCACCACACAGCAGGCTTATCTTCGAATCGAAGTCCTGGCAGTGACACTTTTGATACGACAATGTTGGAGGAGCTAGATCCCAGTGGCAAAGCGAGGTCTCTGTGGCCTTTCAACTGCGATTTTGGTGCAGGGTCGGATCCAGGACTGACAGAAAGGGGAGGGAGTAGCTCGAGGGAGGCGACAAGTGCCTTAGCCGCAAAGTGCTTTTAGATGCATTTTCCTGGCATCTGAGAGCAAAATACTCGTAATTTTTAGCTGATTAAATTTTTTCT
>NMRB01000180.1:203691-227263 GCA_002633025.1 Notospermus geniculatus | reverse complement strand
ACCTCTCTCGGGTTTGGACCCCCTAACCCTGATACATGTATTATCACGGTCAACCCACAACGAAAATTATATGGTTTGAAAATCTAGCTATGGTCCTTATAATCCCCAAATATTACAATCATCAGAGCGTCTGGGTGCGAGTGACAGGATGGTATATTGTGGTCTCGTGAAAGGAAAATGGCTTGGATTTGTATTACTGGTGTTCCGCCTATAGGCCTAATTACTCCTCTCCCTATTCGTAGAGCGTAACGGGGCCGTGAGGTAAGCTTCTATACTATAATGGACGGTAGCCATGTTGGATTTTGTTATCAACCTGAGTTGACCTAATATCTGCTATACCTTGCTATGTAATAACTGTACACAGTTAGGGTGGACCGGACTCTCTGCCCTATCTCCTCCTTAGTTAGGGCTTACAAAAATATCCAAACCGAATAAATCGTGTTAAAGGGGAAATACCAATTTTAATAGTACTACTTTTTATACACAACCTGGCCCTGATTGGTCAATTACTGGTGTGTAACCTATAGTGGGAGCAACGGAAGACCATGCGAGTGCGTGAGATCCTCGCCATTTGAGAGAACTTGAAACTGGCGCAGGACAATTACGTCACGTGAGCTCAAACGCTGAAGTCAATGACGTCATACTCGCATCTTTCGCTGTAGTTGGCAAGTCACTCCGTGAACAGTCGAAGGTTTTTATCGTGCAGATTGATGATGTAGAGGGACTAAAATTCCTTTTTACACTGGTTCATCGCTCGCCGCATAGCTGTATTACCCTTACAAAAATGTACCACGTGTAACTGACATTACCACGTGGTAATGGGCGAAATTTACACCAAAAATGTGTAAAAGTACACAGGCTTTGGGCTGGAAATATATAAAAAATCTATCGTTCAAATTCGACAGGACAAAGACCCTGCGGTTCGTTTTGCATTTGATCGACGGCTGTGAGAGGCGGGCGTGGTTTTATGTTTCTGGTAAAGTTGTAAGTCCCTTTATATCTATCACTTACAGGCAAAGCTGGTTTCCTGTGTATTTTGGAGTCTTCAGGAAACGGAGAGCAAGTAAACAGGGATGAGAACTCGATTTCTTAGGACTTCGACCCCCTGACATTCATTCGAACACAAAAGGCCTTTGTCTCTCGTACGTGTAAGTACGCTCATTGAGATATCATAGCCACCGGGAGTCAGGTACATGTATACATATCCGTCTTCGGGCAATATTTGATATTTCAGCGAATCTTATAAGGAAATGATAGAATTGACAAACATGACTTGCTTTGGTCTTAGAGGAGGATGGCAAACAGGGCTTCAAGCTTTTCGTGTAACAATGCAATCATATAAGAAGCAAGCTCTACACCACTACGCCTTGAACTAAGGCCTATTGGAATAGGTTGACCCTTACTTGCACCTGATGGCAAGTAATGTTGACACGACGAAAGAAGATTCGTATATCACAGACAATCGTATCGCTTAACCTTTCCCGGATATCAGAAAAACTGGATACATGTATTATTGTTTGTTCGAGTATAGGGGAATCAAGTACGATGTAACTCTTGCCTCACTTGAGAAAAAACTGGACGTAGGGGGGGGGGGCTACTTTTGACTGTTCTAGAACAAAAGTATTAACAGTATCGAAAATAAGGGAGACTCCATTCATTGTGTAAAATTTTGAATTTTTGAAATATCGTTAATACATTCAAATTCATTGATATATGCAACATGTCTTTCTTTTAATCAGCAAACTCATCATTTTAAGTATTTTTATTGCATCCCAAGGGGACCATTGCACAGCACGTGATGTCATGTGTGTTCAATGCATTTGAAGGTACAACCAACAGGCCTAGGCAGTCACAGTATTATATAGGTCATTCACTAAAATAAAGGTCTTCAGCCCATAGACACTAGTGACATCACAACTCATGGCAATAGTCTCCATGGATTGATAAAAATTCAAAAGTTCACATTGAGTAGAGTCTCCCTTTAAGAAAAAAGTCGATTCGTGCCAATGGGGATGGGATGTGGCCCATTGATTATTCACTGAACTTAGAAAAGAGTCAAGTCCATTTCCATAATACATGTATTTGCAAATTTTCGACCCCAACCGGGGTCTTCTTCAGGCTGGCACTTTTCCACACTAGATTTCAGAAAATACTTTTCTGACATCTTTTCTGAAAAGTCTTTTCTTTTCAGAAAAGTCTTTTCTGAAATCTAGTGTGGAAAAGTGCCAGTCTGAAGAAGACCCCAGTTGGGGTCGAAAATTTGCAAATATTCTGGAAATGGACTTTATATACATTATCATATTGTGTGTCGATTTTTGTGCTCGCCTTCTCCTTAGAAAAGAGTCGTCATCTCTGACCATGAAACCATGGCCACCACGAGAGAATGATGTCAATGAGAAGGAAGAAACTCTCAGATCTTCGGCTGCGGTCATCGATATTCTCGGCGCACAATAACGATGCCCGCGAACGCCTCTGAATAGGAGATGAAAAATGTATCACGGCAACTGACGACGGTCCCTTAGTCTGTCACCTTCTTCAGCCAGATCTTCGCATAACCGACTATTGTACAGTAGTGTGCAAAAATATTAGAACACTTGCCATGAACTGGAAAACAAAGTATTATTTCAATGAAATGACCCCAATGTAGCCATGAAGCCATCGTTTCTTTCATAATGGAACCTTCAACCATACTCACCATTGCGTAATGAATGTTCCAGAGACACCTGCATGATACCTTTGTCAATTTCTGGCATACTGCATTTTGGAAACTTTCTTGAATGAGCTTTTGAGAGCGTGGAATAACGCTGGGGTTGAAATTCTTAGAAAATACAAAGACACAATGCCAGAAAGGTGCGCTGCTGTGACTGCTGCCGGGGGGGGGGATACTAAATATAAGAGTAACATGTAAAAAAAAACTGGACTGATAAATTCGTAGATGAAAGATTCTCAGTGCCTTTGCCTTTACCTTTTGCAATGGCAGGAAAGTGAAATGCAGGCTCTAGGACCAAATATAACATCAGTTCTAAGTGTTCTAATATTTTGCACACCACTGTATCTTTAGACTACCATATCAAGATCAAGAGAAGCTCTCACGCTTCACCACTCCACATAATTCAAGTTTAAACGATCCGGTTAGAGAACTCAATATCTATATCAAATAACCTTGTGTTCTGTAGCAATAAAATCGATTTCAAAATGATAAGTTACGTGTATCGTGGGTGTCACACGATAGTTTCCACAGCTAATAATATAAATAATCACCAACATTGATCGGTTAGTTGGCCTGTTTGACTCATGTGCAACAAATACAATGCGGTGAGCGATTAAATTTCAAAATCAACAGTCAGAGGAATATTCTCAATATGCTTGAGGGTAAGACATATTATTGAAAACAATACAGCGCAATATGATACCTTAATAACATCATTAATGATCCTTAGCTGAAACAGGCATTCAAAGGTTGAGTTA
Source organism: Notospermus geniculatus (assembly GCA_002633025.1). Taxonomy (NCBI): domain Eukaryota; kingdom Metazoa; phylum Nemertea; class Pilidiophora; order Heteronemertea; family Lineidae; genus Notospermus; species Notospermus geniculatus. Next base: position 223,795 of record NMRB01000180.1, on the reverse strand, counting down.
TATGTCAGGTAGTTTTCTTAATTCACCAAATATTCAATCTTCGCCCTGATAAAACCATGCCTAAGCCTACTCACCGCATTAAAGAGACTGTCTCCCCTTACACGCTCCGAGTCCAACTCGGATGTAACACTTTTTATTCATGGCTTGTACATGCAGGAGTTTCAAAACACATAAATGTTTTTATCTCCTTCATCTAGCTTATTTAAATGTTGTATGCATGTATGTACAGGAAAAGACACAACTTAATAGAGCCAATAGGCTCACGACGCCGAAATGATGATGATGATGATGATGATGATGCTGTTTATCAAACACTTTCTTTGATCAAAAGTGTTACATCTTTATACAACAACCAGGTTTTCAGAGGGACGCTTTAAAATACGGCTCGCAAGGCGAGATAACCTTCTTAATAAGCTGATGTGTACATGTACATGTACATGAGCATTTAGTTCTCGTATTCGAAATCCCATTACCTACCAAACAGCTTATTTCGCGATTCTTTAAAGTCTGGCAACATCTATCTTTGACCTAATGGAATGTGGAAGCTAGGAAATTGATCGTTAGATTTTCCACGGACCTTTAATCACACGCGGCTGTTGAATGACCGGTGGACAACGCGAACAATCGGGGAACGACCACAAGTGATCGACAGGCATGATTATAAACCGCAAAGCTCTGTCACATTACATGACTTCCGCATTCCATTAGGTTGAAGATAGATGTTGCCAGACTTTACAAGCACTCCTATTTGATTTTGAGTTTCTGCATTTCGCTGCCAGTTCGAGACATGAAACGAGTCACACTGCAGACCTCTCGTGATCACCAGAAGAACTATACTTTCCCAACAAAAAGCCACCAACTGGAAAATAACGCAGAATGGAATGGGAAATATCGTAACGTTAAGCTTCTAAAAATCCTCCAGTGAAGAGGCAATGAATAAAAAAAATAGTGCCAATGGCACTGTGCCCGCTTGGCTTGACAGCATAGTTGTACGAATCATCAGCAATCTCACTTAAGCCATATCGTAAGTACAAACATGCCAAATTGCCATACAAAAGTATCATTGGATAACAAGTTGATGAAGATCCGTTTTTAGTTTTGGCCCCTTAGTGGCAAAGTCAAGAACCAGATTTCGCCCAAATTTTGTGTGTGAGTTGCTATAGCCTAGAGGTAGATATGTGCAAAGTTTCAAAGGAATAGCTGAAACCATTACAAGAAGTGCCAATTTCGTAACTTCAGACAAAATTTGACCTCTGTGACCTTGAAAATTAGGTCAAATTAAAAACTGGGGTGTAGTGTTATGTATCCTCATTAGATATACCCATGATAAAAATTTGATGAAGATCCGTCTCGTAGTTAGGGAGAAATGGCACTTTAGGTGATTTTGGTTTTGGCCCCCTGGTGGCAATGTCAAGAATCAGATTTCACCGAAATGCGATCTGTAAGTTGCTATAACCTTGAGGTACATGTGTACAAAGTTTCAACACGATAACTCAAACCATTATCAAAATATAGCCCTTTGTAATTTTTCACAAAACGCCCCCTGGAGGCCAAAATAGAAATCCAACCGTGCTCAAAATCGAACTCGACCTAGATATTAGGCCCATATATACACCCACCAAAGGCCAAAAAGATTCGTCAAAAAATAAAGGCGCTAGAGCGCTAACAAACCAAAGTTTACGGACGTACGTACGTACGTACTGACGCACGACAGACCACCACTCAATGACCCCAACCACAGCATAAGCCCTGCTGGGCCTTGCGGCCAAGCGGGCTAAAAATGTACCCATCACCCCGTTGTACACCGAAGTATAGAACCGTGAGGTGTATGGGGATATTTTGTGGTGTGGTGGTCATGTTGCTGATACGAAGTATGCTTTCGTTGCTTAAAAAGAGAACAGTGGTCATCTCTCTTAAAGCACCGAGAGCATGCCAGTGTCCATGATATTACTTTTTTTTTAAACCACGGTATAGCCACTTTTTCTCGACAGCCGGCGCCACTGTTCGTGTTGCTGCCGCTAGGTGGCTCCCTCTACGTCGGCAGTCAAAAAACGCATTAGAGGAGCAATACCGTGCTCCTTTAATAAAGGTAGTGCTATCAATGAAGACGAGGGGAAGATGGGATGGCAACGAGAAGACAGGGAGAAACTTGTGGAAGTACCAGTTTAAGACGCCGTATGATTACGATCATGGTAAAGCATAAATCTACTAAAGTAATCAATACATGTACACTCATCAATTCGCTCATTTTCAAAGTTGTGTGGCGTGGAGCAAGCGAGCGTCACATAGCGGCGGCGCACGGAGTTACATTCGACCCAGGTACGCTAAGCTACATTGTGCAGTATTTCCTAGAAAGAACTGAGACTGAATAAAAATGGAAAGAACGGTCAGTAGTTGGCTCTTCGATGGTTAATGCAGGTTACTTCACTGGTAAATCACCACATTAAGTCCGTTTAAAAGGAGGCATCCGAAAGAGCACTCTTTGCCATAACACACAGCGCCATCTGTTAATCGACGGTGACACTACGCTAATCAAAACAAAAGCAAATGCCCGCCGGGCAATATCTTTCGGATGTCTCCCTTTCATAGCCATCGTGCAGCTGGACAACGACACTAGGCCTACTCAACTCCCCAGTGGGAACTAACAGTGCCCTACCTCGGCATGATATAAGCCAATCTCCAGTTCAAAAACCCGGGGCTGTGAGTTAGGCTACATCACCTAAAATAGGTCCGAATGCCAAGTTCGCCGGACATTCTGTGAGGAAGTCAGCAGTTAATTAGGAGAAGAGTGGTGATGTTTCAGATTAACCCTCCGAGGGCCAACTGACGACGCTTTTATTCCACTTCAATTCGCAGTTCTTTCTAGGACATACCGTGTGGATAAAACTGATAAACGTAGCTACGTCGGTGTAAACCCAGAAGATTCCTTTTTTCTACAACAAAATATGTCGACCACTGTTTCTCGGTAATATTTCAAGGAGACGCCATAAATGAGGAAGTTCAGGCAGTAATTGAACATACCAAGTGAGTCGGAAAAACGCGACAATTCATACATAAGGCCCAGATGCTGCCGAGTTATAGAAGGGTCGTGTTTAACCAAGATGAACGTGGCTATGTCAGTGTAAAGCCAAAGGATGGACTGAGGTGTAGTGAAAATGAAGTATACTGTAGATACAACCAAGAGATTACCGATACACCTCAAGTCACGTTTGCGCCGACGTTGCTGCTCTTCGTCCTTGATTTTTACCTGTTTGGAGGATCGTTTGACGCCGGCCGCAATCAAAATGTTCAGGATGAAAATTAGACAGCATGGTATGACCTGATTTGGCAGTAGGTCGTAAAAAACTAAGCCTACCTTCAGAAGTTCGGGCATCTGTAAAGCGTACCAGCAATTTGCTATGGAGGAGTAATTGATGAACCTATCGAAATATACCAGAATGTGTACTTTCATCAGCGCCGCTATGATGACGAGGACACTAATGACTTGATACCGCCGTCTAGCGGTGAACAAACTAGCCATTCGCATTGGCATCCACACAGCAAAGACACGCTCCACTGAAAATACGACGATGAGAAAAGCGGAAAGAAACATGCAGACCTGCTCCAAAAAACGAAGTATTTTACAGCCTGCTGTATTTTGCACCAAAATATCGAAACCGACGTCACTTCCGGATGCGTACGACACTCCCTTGGCAACGAAGTTACGGAGGCCCACGAGGATCAACATCCCTGTATCAGAAACGGCCAGCGCTCGGAGATACTGCGCGGATACCATATCTCTTTTCTTGTTCAAAGTGAAGACAAATATGGACAGGACATTACCAAATATTCCCAAACACACTAACACCATCGTGACGTAAGCTTGGAAGATTGATAGAGCTTCATGAATCTTAAGTGTCAACTGATCAATGAGATCCCCCTTATCTTGATGAGGAAGGACCGTGACAGGATATGACGAAAGCATTTTGATCACTCGGGAGTATCGCGAAATGGTCCTAAAAGTTTGGTAAAGCAAAGTATTTTGAAGCTAACGTGCAAGTTCTCCACAGAACGGCTCACACGTCAGTACAGCCTTTACGTGTTGGTTGTTTCTGTCCAGAAGAGGAATTATCGTGGTCGGATATGACGAAAAGGTTTTTGATTAGGAAGTGAATCGCTTTTCAACGTGAACGTTCTAAGTCTGGAGCAGGGAAACCGAATGGACATTTTTGTACGTGTACAGTATATCGCGACACGAGCCCGGACACGAGTGCTGTGTGAGCACGGATTGTTTCAATGTCACGGGTTGATGTGTCCGGTTCCACAGCGAGATGACAATGCACAAATTTTGGTTCCTAAACTAACTCTCAAACAAACAACCTCGCCAAAATGAATTCTCTGAAAGAACCCGACGACATTACTCTCCCCGGATAAGAAGTACCGACTGATTGAGAAGGCAAACTTGTACATGTACTTTCTTTGGACATGGTCATATCGTAAAGCCAGAAGATCCTCATATACCATAGTGATCGCAGAGATATCTATTTTCCCCCATGAGCAGAAAGCACGTTACTTTTAGTATGTAAGTGCATAGTGCATGCGATGTCGATGTTCACGCCGTCCAAAATAGTCTTGCCTTCAGCGATACTTCAAGTGCATAGTGCATGCGATGTCGATGTTCACGCCGTCCAAAATAATCTTGCCTTCAGCGATACTTCAAGCGAGACTGATTTTCCGTTTGGCACTGTAGACTGGAGCTTCAGCCCGTAGGCCTACCTCCGAACTAGCGAGGACATTCACATAACATTAGTAAATACACACAATGATTTACATGTTATTCCTCCGGCCCATTAAAATACATGTACCAATATTTCATCTACAGTTAGCCTACATGTAATTCCAAACTGAAATCTTAACCCAACAATGATTACAATGTACTTTCTTTAACATGGCTGTAATTACAACCGACAGAATTTGCGTCAGAAAGGTACACCGAAATATGAGATGAAGCTTGTTGAACTAAAAAATAATGCAAACTAAGAAGGAAAATTTCAATTGATTGAAGTAATTCACCTTGTAGCTGCTGATCGTGTATATTTACATGTATGAGCAAGTAGGGCCTGTGCAAGCAATCAGTGATCTGTATACAGGGTGTATGGTTATTCTACGCAAACCGTAGGCCTGTCAGTTGGTGATATTACTTTCCTGCAACCAATGATAATAGGAGCAGTCAGCCGCGCATATTGCCAACAGATGGCAGCAAAGTCTTAGCGGACCAATGTACAGGAAAATCTACGTGATTGCTGCTCGATCGATAATGACCGGGTCCGCTAGATGCATTGAATTTGGCCGTAGTGACACCTAGTGGTCAACTCTCTGACAGCTCCTATTCCCACGCTCACTGTTAAAGGACTTCACAAACCAGATTCCTAAGGCTTTATCTTCTACCGATGACCAAGACGTTTTGCAACTTTTCTGCATTGAAATAACACTGCAATTTCTTAAAGGGGCCCTACAGGCTGCCTCCTTATAGGCATTTTGATGTGCTTATTACACCGATCGATTGGCATGGAAATCTAACCCTGACTTATATCATTGATCTATTTATGCCCTTGCAAGTAAAATACACTCAACATCAACATTCGAGCCAAAATCCGTAGGTTGTGTAAGTTGCTAGTGCCACCTACATGTAATGTGATGAAGCGACCGCACTGATATGAGCCTAATAGCTAGGTGCCCATAGGGTCCCTTTAACAAGCGGACATTAAAGTTTGTAATCAACTTGGCATTTGATACATCTATACGCCATTTCCTTTGGCCTCGAATAAGGAAACAACCTAAAGATGAATTTGCACCAAGCTAGGAACAAATGTAACTTTGATCAAGCAGAACCAACACAATGTAGAAGCCGGCGGGCAAGTCGACAGTCTCGGACACATTTTTTACTTATTAAAGGACCACGGTATTGCCACTTTATCTCGACAGCCGGCGCCACCGCGCCACTCTCCAACCCAGGAACCAACTACGTTGTCGGCGAATTGACCTGATTTACTACATGTACGTGCATTTTGTAATGCATTTTTTGTCGTTTGTCTTACTGCCGCTAGGTGCCTCCCTCTACGTCGGCAGTCAAATAACGCATTTTAGATCCAATGCCGTGCTCCTTTACTATTCAGTGCCGTGTCTGCAACTGATGGAACCAAATGGACAGATTCTTGCGCTTTAATTTACCTAGGAGATAATCTAAATGGTTTTATATTCAAGGAGAAATATCGCCTAGAGAAAATTTTAACGCCAGATTTGCCCCGAAAGAATCTGGGGCCTTATTCACGAAAGGCCTGCAAAATTAGCGGCCACGCAAACGCTCAAAATAGCGAATTTCCTTATTCACGAAACCCTCGCAACGCTAAAAATTCGATAATTTAGCGATTACGCTATTCGCTTTCGCTAGGCTAATTTGGCAGTGGTATTTACGAAAGCCACGCTTCGCAATGCAAACGCAAATCGCCACGCTAACTGCGTAAATTTTGCGGGAGGTCTAAAACTACCCGCAAAATTTGCGTGATCGTGAAGAATGCGTTTTTTTTAAAAATATCATGCATCTACAGAATGATATGTGCCACAGTAAATATCTGGAAGCCCGAACTTTATTCCCTGTCCGAGAAAGGTAACCATGGTGATCACTTCTACTTAGAAATAACGGCCGATCTCCACAACCTTTCCTCATCACGCTGGTGATTCAAACCTAAAAATCTTTTTTTCGTACGCGATTTTACTCATGCATAACTAATCTTGTTGACTATTTTTACAGTTGTTTCGGCAAATAGAAGGGGTGACAGCTTATTTTGTAATCACCCGTCACCCCTTCCATTTAGCAGATGAACTGCGAATAAGACAAGCACCATTAGTTATGCATCAACGACTTCGCGTACGAATAAAATAATTTTGTGTTTGAATCACCAGCGTGCTCATTGTGCATATCTTTCTACTTTGCACTGTTAGCTTCTCACGCCACCCCGTCCCCAAACCCGCGCTGCGAGCGCCCAACTCAACTCAACTCAACTCAACTCAACTCCACCCCACCAATGACCAATTGTTGTTATTCTGTGTGTAATTTAGTGACCACGTAAATCATCGTGATCGCTACTTTGCGAAAAATTAGCGCTGACAATGCGTGGTCTTCGTGAATAACACGCAACGCAAATTTAGCGTGCCCGCAAAGACCACGCAAAGGCCACACAACGCTATATTTTGAGTGGCCTTCGTGAATAAGGCCCTTGGCCCGCATCTGCACAGTTGCCATACACAGGCAAAATGACGTACATACGGCGGACGTACATGTACAGCTACTTTTATATCCGCCGTATAGTACAATGGATCATCCTCTGGACGTCCGGTGTACGTATGTCTTACGTACGGAAAAATATGTCCGCCGAGTATATGCCGTACATATGGCATACGTACGGCATATATACGCCATATATACGCATATATACGTACGCCATATATGCGCCATATATCCCGCGTACATATCGACGTACATAAATTGAATCTAGCTACTTTTATATACGGTATATGTACGCAACCAGGACTGGCGGACGTATGCCGTATATACGCCATACGTCCGCCAGATGTACGTCATTTTCCCTGTGTATATCGCAGATGGATCAGTATGCTTATAAATGCTTCCTAGTCCTGCAGCAAAATACGTCAACCACTGTTTTCCGGAAGCATTTTAAAGACACACCATATATGACGAAGTTTAGACTATAATTGAACATAGCAAGCGAATCTGAAAAACGGGCTGATTCATAAACAAGGCCAATGTGCTCCTTAGTGATAGAAGGGTCGTGTTTAACCAAGATGAGTCCAGCTATGTCAGTGTAGAGCCAGAGGATGGACTGAGGTGTGGTAAAAATAAAAAATACAGTTGATACAACCAAGAGATTACCGATGCACCTCAAGTCACGTTTGCGCCGGCGTTGCTGCTCTTCGTCCTTGATCACCACCTGTCTGGAGGATCGTTTGACGCCGACCCCGATTAAAATGTTCAGGATAAGAATCAGACTGCATGCTGTGACCTGAGGCAAGATGTCATACAGTACTAAGCCTACCTTTACAATTTCGGGCATCTCTAAACCATACCAACAATTTTCTATATGAGAATCAACATGGGCATTATAATAAACAAGAATGTGAACTTTCATCAGCGCCGCCATGATTACCAACAACGCTATGGACTGGTATCGCCGTCTAGCGGTGAACAAACTGATCATACGTAGCGGTAGCCATACGGCAAAAACGCGCTCCACCGAAAATAGGACGATGAGAAAAGCGGAAAGAAACATACAGATATGCTCCAAAAACCGAAGTATTTTACAGAGTGTTGTATTTTGCACCAGAATATCGAAACTGACGTCACTTCCGGATGCGTACGATATTCCCTTGGCAACAAAGTTACGAAGGCCCACTAGGATCAACATGCCTGTATCAGAAACGGCCAGCACCCGAAGATACTGCGCGGATACCATATCACTTTTCTTGTTCAAAGTGAAGACAAAGATGGACAGGACATTACCAAATATTCCCGAACAAACTAACACTATCGTGACGTAAGCTTGGAAGATTGATATAGCTTCATGAATCTTAAGTGTCAACTGATCAATCAGAAGCCCCTTATCCAGAAGAGAACTGGCCGTGACCGGATATGACGACAACATTTTCGTTTACGTACAGTGTTAGTAATCACCTAATGACATACAACGCTTGAAGACTCGAGCATGGATGCATAGGTACACATATGCGTATATTTCTCGACAGGGGTGCCGGCCGGAGCCTTGGTAGTTTCTTCATATGTTACGAGTGGATGTGTCCGGTCTTACAGCGAGATGTGCAAGCGCACGTATCGTTAAAAATAAACTTTCACAAAAGCGTTCTCGCACGAATTTTCTGAAAGAAACCAACTATGTTCCTTTCCCAAAGCATTCTTGATTTTTCTATCGTCGTGGTTATGTCGGGAAGCGAGAAAATCTCCACACGATGCCATAGTAATCGACGGAAATATATGTCTGTTTTTCTCCATCATCTTGAAGTCGTCAGTTTTAGTGTGTAAATGCAGTGCGCGTGTTCTGTCGATATCCACGGACGCCGTCCATGGGATGCCTTCAGCGGAGGTAGGCTACGCTAACTGAATTTCAGTCCAGCGGGACTGGTTGACGGTCTGGCGCTGTATAGACATGGTGAGCAGAATCCTTCCAAACAAGCGAGCAGATCCATATATAACAAGTAGCGAAAACACACAATGCTTCAATGTATTTCCCTTCTGGTCCCTTGAAATAGGAGCACCTATTCCATCTACAGTCAATTTCCAACTGAAATCACTGCACTCCAGTGATTAGTATTTTTTAATTGGGTAAAAAACCCACAGAATGTGAACTGAGTTGTACATGTACACTGAAATAAGAGATGATTGTTGAATATAAATGACCTTGCAATTTATTGCTGTAATTCACTGTGTAGATGCATATCGTGATGTGCATTTACGTGCAATTATACATGCAAATATCTGGAGAGAGGTATAGATGTACGGTTTTACTCCACGGAAAACCGTTGGTTATGATGGATATTTTCACCATTTTTGCAGCCATTGCTATTTTCAACGCTCCTCATCCTNTTGTTTTTTTCCAACAATTTGCGACAGTAAGCAAAAAAGGCAAAAATAAGGCTTCCGATTTGATACTGAGATGCGAGAAAACCGCATCTACGGCCTTCTAGATTTCAAAATTTTCGGGGGAAGGCCCCCAGACCCACCCACCCCCGTCAGCGCAGGCATCTTCGGCGTCCGCCTGTAACAACCACCCTCGGCAGCCCTGATCCCCTCTGCCAAAAACAGTGGATCCAGGACAGAAAATACTAATCCTTCAACTTCTTTCGACGACCAATACTTTTGACGTCGCAGAAAAAACGCTGAAATTTCTTGCTACCTGACAAAGTTCGCAATTTCTTTTTAACTTGGCATTTGATAAACGTACTTGTACACCCTGTACGCGCCATATCCTTCGGCCTGGACAAAAGGAAACAACCTAAAAATGACAAAGCTACGGGCACGTCCACAGTCTCGGACACATTTTTTTACTTATTAATATTCAGTGCTGTTACTGCAACTGATGGAGCCAAATGAACATATTCTTGCGCTTTTATTTTCCTAGGTGATAATCTAAATGGTTTTATATTCAAGGAGAAATACCGCCTAGAGAAAATTTTAACGCCAGATTAATACCAGCATTTGCTTCGAAGAATCTGGCCAGTATCTTCACAGTTATCGCTGATGAATACGGTCATAAATGCTTCCTCCTACAGCAAAATACGTCGACCACTGTTTTCCGGAAGCATTTTAAAGACACACCATATATGACGAAGTTTAGACTATAATTGAACATAGAAAGCGAATCTGAAAAACGGGCTGATTCATGCATAAGGCCAAGGTGATGTTGAGTAATAGAAGGATCGTGTTTAACCAAGATGAGACCAGCAATGTCAGTGTAAAGCCAGAGGATGGACCGAGGTGTAGTGAAAATGAAGTATACTGTCGATACAACCAAGAGATTACCGATGCACCTCAAGTCACGTTTGCGCCGACGTTGCTGCTCTTCGTCCTTGACCACCACCTGTTTGGAGGATCGTTTGACGCCGACCCCGATTAAAATGTTCAGGATAAGAATCAGACTGCATGCTGTGACCTGAGGCAAGATGTCATCCAGTAAGCCTACCTTTACAATTTCGGGCATCTCTAAACCATACCAACAATTTTCTGTATGAGAATCAAGTACATAGGCATTATAATACACAAGAATGTGGACTTTCACTAGCGTCGCCATGATTACCAACACCACTATGGACTGGTGTCGCCGTCTAGCGGTGAACAAACTGATCATACGTAGTGGTAGCCACACGGCAAAAACGCGCTCCACCGAAAATAAGACGATGAGAAAAGCGGAAAGAAACATACAGATTTGCTCAAAAAAACGAAGTATTTTACAGACTGCTGTATTTTGCACCGCAATATCGAAACCGACGTCACTTCCGGATGCGTACGATATTCCCTTGGCAACGAAGTTACGGAGGCCCACTAGGATCAACATCCCTGTATCAGAAACGGCCAGCACTCGGAGATACTGCGCGGACACCATATCTCTTTTCTTGTTCAAAGTGAAGACAAAGATGGACAGGACGTTGCCAAATATTCCCAAACACACTAACACCATGGTGACGTAAGCTTGGAAGATTGATAGAGCTTCATGAATCCTAAGCGTCAATTGGTCAATGACAACCCCCTTATGCGGAAGAGGAAGGGCCGTGACAGGATATGAAGAAAACATTTTCGTTTACGTACACGTACAGTAATCACCTAATGACATACAATGCTTGAAGACTCGAGCATGGAAGCATAGGTACATGTATGTACATACGCGTATGTTTCTCGACAGGGGTGCCGGCCGGAGCCTTGGCAGTTTCTTCATATGTTAGGGGTGGGTGTGTCCGGTCCTACAGCGAGGTGACCAAGCGTACTTATCGATAAAAAAAGATAACTCTTTAAAGAAGCGTTGTTATTGCACAAGTTTCTGAAAGAAACCAACTTTATGTTCGTTTCCCAAAACATTCTTGATTTCCCTTTCGGCATGGTTATGTCGGGAAGCGAGAAAATCCCCAGACGATGCCATAGTGATGGAATACGTTTATGTCTGTTTTTCTCCATCAACTTGAAGTCGTCAGTTTTAGTGTGTAAATGCAGTGCGCATGTTCTGACGATATCCATCGTGGGTGCCGTAATCTCACTTAGGTCCCTTGGTGCTCCATCCCTGCCTCTCCTGCACCAATCATATCCTAACAGTCGAATGAACTGCTTGCCTTTCCAGCCTGAGAATACCCCCTCAAGTTACGAACAGATACCCTCGAATCAAGCGGCGCCGTCCATGTATCATGTGTATAGCGAGGTTTCATCGGAGGTAGGCTAACTGGATTTTAGTCCAGCGGGACTGGTTGACGGTCTGGCGCTGTAAACACGGTGAGCTGGATCCTTCCAAAACAAGCGAGCAGATCCATAACAAGTAGCGAACACACACAATAGCCGTGGTTACACTACATAAAATCCCCGGGTTTTTTGCGGTCACACCTATGAATTGCCGGGCTTCAAGAAACCCGTGTCTGAAAAACACGGGTTTCTGGAACACGGCAATCTCGCCGTGCTTTCCGAAATCCCCGTGTCTCATTAGTTCTTTAGCACGGCTACAGATGGCACAGCCATTAAGTGACGTCGTTTTCGCGCCTCCAACAATGTGGGCCAATAGAGAAATGACTGAAGAGTCAGTGCATGCAGCGCAACTGTCGCCGGGCGACTTAACTACAATGTAGTAGTGGTGTGACCTCTCGCCGGGCTTTTCGCACACACGGGTTTGACACGGGTCTGGAAAAACACGGGTATTTTTATGTAGTGTAACCACGGCTAATGATTCAAATATTTTCCTTCTGGTCTCTTGATAAAGGAGCACCTACATATTTCACCTAATACAGTCAATTTCCAACTGAAATCATTACACCCCAATGATTAGTTTTTCATTGGGTAAAAAACCCACAGAATATGTGAACTGTGTTGTACACTGATATAAGAGAAGACGATTGTTGAATATAAATGACCTTGCAATTTATTGCTTTAATTCACCTTGTACATGAATATGAAATAGAAATCTGGGCCCATATTCATAAAACCTTGCTAGCTTAGTTGGCTGCTATAGTTGTGTACATTGGTCTGTACAAACTAGGCACTTTATAGCAGGCAACTAATGTGCAACTAAGTCTAGCAGGGTTTTATGAATATGGGTCCGGGTTTCTAAGGTGAAAGGCATTGCTTCCTACCAGAATCGAACCCACGCGGACCCTCGCATAAGGCATCAATCGCCAGCACTAAGGGGCAGCACGCCTTAAACCACTAGGCCAAAGCCCCCATCTTCAAAAAAGATGGTTCAATGGCCCATGTTTAAACGAAGCGTCCATAAGTACCCTGCGAGTAGTCCAAACAATCTCCGAACCCAAACAGTTTTATGTTATGCGAGGGGTCACAAATAAAGGAGATACAAGTAAAGAATATGAAATAGAAATCGGGTTTCTAAGGTGAAAGACATTGCTTCCTACCAGAATCGAACCCACGGACCTTGCAGATTGCATACAGTATCGTGATGTGCATTTACGCGCAATTATACAGGCAAACATCTGGATGCAGGTATACGGTTACTCCACGGGAAACCGTATCGGTTGGTTATGATGGATATTTTCACCATTTTTGCAACCATTGCTAATTTCCACGCTCCTCATCCTTATCAAAATTAACTTCAAAAATCAGGCGCGGATTCAGGAGGGGTTGGGGGGTCGTGCCCCCAGCTCGCCACGACCAATTGTTTTTTTTTTCAACAATTTGCGACAGTAAGCAAAAAACGCAAAAATAAAGCTTCTGTTTTGATACTGAGATGCCAGGAAATCGCATCTACATGTACAGCCTCCTAGATTTCAAAATTTTCGGGGGAGGCCCCCAGACCCCCGTCAGCGCGAGCATCTTCGGCGTCCGCCTGCAACGACCGCCCTCGCCGGCCCTGACCCCCCTCTGCCAAAAATCCTGGATCCTCGCCTGAAAATACTAATCCTTCATCTTCTTTCGACGACCAAGACTTTTGACAGTTTTTCGCAGTTTTTCTGTATTGAAAAAAACGCAGAAATTTCTTGCTACCTGACAAAGTTCGCAATTTCTTTTAACTTGGCATTTGATAAACGTACATACATGTACACCCTGTATGCGCCATTTCCTTCGGCCTGGACGAAAGGAAACATCCTAAAGATGACTTTGCACAAAGCTACGGACAAACTTTGAACAAGCCGACCAGCACTAGAAGGCGGCGGGCAAGTCCACAGTCTCCGACACATTTTTTTACTTATTGATATTCAGTGCTGTCTCTGCAACTGATGGAACCAAATGAACATATTCTTGCGCTTTATTTTACTAGGAGATAAACTAAATGGTTATTCAATGAGACATATCGCCCAGAGTAAAATTTAACGCCAGATTAATACCAGCAATTGTTACGAAGAATCTCGCCCGCGTCTGCGCAGTTGCCATATTGCAGATGGATCAGTACGTTTATAAATGCTTCCTCCTGCAGCAAAACACGTCGACCACTGTTTTCCGGAAGCATTTTAAAGACACACCATATATGACAAAGTTTAGACTATAATTGAACATACCAAGCGAATCTGAAAAACGGGCTGATTCAAACACAAGGCGAATGTGCTGCTTAGTGATAGAAGAGTCGTGTTTGACCAAGATGTGTCCAGCTATGTCGGTGTAAAGCCAGAGGATGGACCGGGGTGTAGTGAAAATGAAGTATACTGTCGATACAACCAAGAGATTGCCGATGCACCTCAAGTCACGTTTGCGCCGACGTTGTTGCTCTTCGTCCTTGATCACCACCTGTTTGGAGGATCGTTTGACGCCGACCCCGATTAGAATATTCAGGATAAGAATCAGACTGCATGCTGTGACTTGAGGCAAGATGTCATATAGTATTAAGCCAAACTTCACAATTCGCGGCATCTCTAAACCATGCCAGCAATTTTGTGTATTAGAATCAAAAGGATTCTCATGGGCATTATAATACACAAGAATGTGAACTTGCATCAGCGCCGCTATGAATACCAACACCCCTATCGACTGGTACCGCCGTCTAGCGGTGAACAAACTAATCATACGTAGTGGAAGCCATACGGCAAAAACGCGCTCCATCGAAAATAGGACGATGAGAAAACCGGAAAGAAACATGCAGTTATACTCCAGAAAACTAAGTATTTTACAGACTGCTGTATTTTGCACCAAAATATCGAAACCGACGTCACTTCCAGATGCGTACGATATTCCTTTGGCAACGAAGTTACGGAGGCCCACTAGGATCAACATCCCTGTGTCAGAAACTGCCAGCACCCGAAGATACTGCGCGGATACCATATCTCTTTTCTTGTTCAAAGTGAAGATAAAGATGGAGAGGACATTACCAAATATTCCCAAACAAACCAACACCACAGTAACGTAAGCTTGAAAGATTGATATAGCTTCACGAATCTGAACTGTCAATTGGTCAATGAAAACCCCCTTACCTTGAAGAAGAACGGCCGTGACCGGATATGACGAAAACATTTTTGATTACATGTATGTAAGTACAGTAATCACCCAACATGAACGTTCAAGACTGGGGCAGGGATGTTCGGTAGAGTCAACCCGCAAAAACATGTACATGTATACGCGCATGTTTCTTGACAGGAGTGCCGGGAGCCTTGGTAGGTTCTTCGTATGTTATGGGTTGATGTGTCCGGTCATACAGCGAGATGAGCAAGCGCACATGTTGACATCGGTAACAAAATAACTCTTAAAGAAGCGTTCTCGCATTGATTTTCCAAAAGAAACAACAAACTAGTATGTTCCCAATGCATTCTTGAATTTCCTTTCGACATGATTACTTCGGCAAGCCCCAACATCCTCATAGTGATCGCATACATGTATGTATCTGTTTTTCTCCATTAACATAAACTCGTCAGTTTTAGAGAGTAAATGCACATGTTATATATATATTTGTTTATTTCTCCTTTACAGAAGACAATGTGAAAAGTTAACAGCAAAAATTAAAATAGTACACAAAGGAAAAATAAAAATAATGTATACATAAATATAGTATCTAGAGACAGTTAAATGCAGAGTCAATGAATCGCCCATGATACGGCGGCTATTTTCAATAATGGAATGTTGTCTTCGTTGGAAATATTGGCCCGTATTCTAGAAGCCTCCTTAACTCTAAGGGCCACTTTAAGCTTTTGTATTCTGCACTTCAAACAATAGATTAAAGGTAAACCTTAGAGTTAAGGAAGCTTCTAGAATACGGCCCACTGTCGACTTGCTCACCGAGCAGAGTTTCACACATGTCAAAATTTTCCATGTTCCATAGGATAGCATTTAAAAAAACAGAGCATTCATTCTCTACGCGCTGCTAAAACATTTCACGATTAGACCCGAAAGCAGAACACGTGTATGTGACGGTGTTACGTTGGTGACAGTGTTACACCAACACCCAACACTTTCACAACCCTGAAACTTGACCTCACCCATTGTAGGGTGACAGGACAAAACGTACCCGGACAAAACGTACCTATAGAAGTCGGCGGGCAAGTCCGAAGTCTCGGACACATTTTTCACTTATTCTATGCCGTCTCTGCAAATGATAGAACCAAATGAACAGATTCTTCCGCTTTAGTTTACCTAGGTGATAATCTTAATGGTTATTCAAGGAGAAATATCGCCGAGAGAAAGTTATAACGCCAGATTAATACCAGCACTTGCTTCGAAGAATCTGGCCAGCGTCTTCACAGTTACCACATATCGCTGGTGAATACGCTGTGAGGAGTTTCTACTAAAAGGCCTATCATGTTCATACTAGTAGACCCTATAGTAGGCCCCCTATCACACAGCACTTTGACAACTACTTCATGGCTTGCCGTGGCCAGCTCTAGTTTCACTTATTCTGTGCCGTCTCTGCAACTGATGGAACCAAATGAACATACTCTTGCGCTTTAATTTACCTAGGCGATAACCTTAATTATAGTTATTCAAAGAGAAATATCGCCGAAAGAAAGTTATAACGCCATATTAATACCAGCACTTGCTTCGAACAATCTGGCCAGCGTCTGGACAGTTGCCATATATCGCTAATGAATACGGTCATAAATGCTTCCTCCTCGTACAGCAAAATACGTCGACCACTGTTTTACGAAAGCAGTTTAAAGATACACCATATATGACGAAGTTTAGACTATAATTGAACAGAGCAAGCGAATCTGAAAAACGGGCTGATTCATACATAAGGCCAAGGTGCTGTTGAGTGATAGAAGGGTCGTGTTTAACCAAGATGAACGTGGCTATGTCTGTGTAAAGCCAGAGGATGGACCGGGGTGTAGTGAAAATGAAGTATACTGTCGATACAACCAAGAGATTGCCGATGCACCTCAAGTCACGTTTGCGCCGACGTTGCTGCTCTTCGTCCTTGATCACCACCTGTTTGGAAGATCGTTTGACGCCGACCCCGATTAAAATGTTCAGGATAAGAATCAGACTGCATGCTGTGACCTGAGGCAAGATGTCATACAGTACTAAGCTTAGTACCTTTACAATTTCAGGCATCTCTAAACCATACCAGCAATTTTCTACATGAGAATCAAGAACATGGGCATTATAATACACAAGAATGTGAACTTTCATCAGCGCCGCCATGATTACCAACACCCCTATGGACTGGTACCGCCGTCTAGCGGTGAACAAACTGATCATACATAGCGGTAGCCATACGGCAAAANACGAATTAATGGAAACTTTTGGAAATCTTACTGATAAGTGCCAGCCTGAAGAAGACCCCGGTTGGGATCGAAAATTTGCAAGATTCTGGAAGTTGACTTCGGGGCCATCTTCACGCAAAATTCAAAATTCCATATTCGTGTGGCCATCGGGTGTCTAATTTCGGGACAGTGTGACACGGGCAACGTTCTCGCACGGATTTTTTGAAAGAAACCAACTATGTTCCTTTCCCACAGCATTCTTGAATTTCCTTTCGACATGTCGGGAGGCCACAACATCCTCAGACGATGCCATAGTGATCGCATACGTGTTTGTTTTTCTTCATTAACATAAACTCG
The DNA here is from genome assembly GCA_002633025.1 of Notospermus geniculatus. Taxonomy (NCBI): domain Eukaryota; kingdom Metazoa; phylum Nemertea; class Pilidiophora; order Heteronemertea; family Lineidae; genus Notospermus; species Notospermus geniculatus. The sequence continues at coordinate 206,041 of NMRB01000180.1, read as the reverse complement.
TCGGTTTTAGTGTGCATGCTACAATGTATATTGATATCCATGCACGCCATCCTTGCATTTCGTATGGCATGTCTTCAACGGAGTTAGGCTACTGAATTTCAGTCCAGCGGGACTGGTTGTCGGTTTGGCGCTGTAAACATGGTGAGCTGGATCCTTCCAAACAAGCGAGCAGATCCATACATAGCAAGTAGCGAACACACGCAATGCTTCAAATATTTCCCTTCTGGTCCCTTGATAAACAAGCACCTATTTTATCTACAGTCAATTTCCAACTGAAATCATTACACCCAAATGTTTGATTTTTTTAATTGGGTAAAAAACCCATAGAATATGTGAACTGAGTTGTACACTGAAATAAGAGAAGATGGTTGTTGAATATAAATGACCTTGCAATTTATTGCTGTAATTCACCGTGTACATGCATATCGTGATGTGCATTTACGTGCAATTATACAGGCAAACATCTGGGCGCAGCTATAACGGTTATTCCGCGGAAAACAGTATCAGGTTATGATGGATATTTCCACCATTTTTGCAACCATTGCTAATTTCCACGCTCCTCATCCTTATCAAAATGAACTCAAAAAAATACTATACATGTAATCCTTCATCTTTCGACGACCAAGATTTTTTGACGTCGCAGTTTTTCTGTACTGAAAAAAACGCAGAAATTTCGTGCTACCGGAAATCTACTACAACTTGACAAAGTTTGCAATCAACTTAGCATTTCAAACATCCATACGTCATTTCTTTTGGCCTCGACGAAAGGAAACAAAGATAAATTTGCACCAAGGACAAAAATGCAACTTCGAATAAGCCAAACCGACACAATGTAGAAGTCAGCGGGCAAGTCCAAAGTCTCGGACACATTTTCATCATTGCAGTGGCCTGAGATGCTGTGACCGTGTTCCAGGAGCCTGGACCCAGGTGTCAGTTTGCACGGCTCTTCCACAGGCCAATGCACGGCCAAGTGCAGCCTGGAAACGAGCTAAACGACGCTAACCTACATCTAAGATAGACGTTGAACGGCACTCTTTCCACAGGCCAATATATGGCCACCCAGCCTGGAAACGAGGTACAGAACCTGGCCTTGTGTTTGTGTTTGTGTTTGTATTTAAACTGACTGGCGTTTTTTAGGTTGAATTTTATTATTCGCGCGACACGACGACCTGCAGTGCAGCAGAGTCATCAACAGTCTTCGTACATGATCATTACGCGTTGTGTTCGCAGTATAGAGTTTTCGCAAAGTACCCGAAACGGCAACGCCAACTTCTATCATTTTGTTCGGTGCTCTCTTCGTGGCACCGAACAATGGGTTCGGCGTTCGCGTTAGCGTTTCGGGGGCTTTGCGAAAAAATTCGGCTATGATTTGGAAGGATTGCCATTCAATCAGGGTGTTTTATCTTGTACTTTGAAACATATCTGGACGAACGGATGGTGTAGATAAGTTTTTAAGGCCTGAATAAGCGCAAATTTTGACATTTAATCGAGCTCTAGGCCTAGGCCTTTGCGTCTGTACATTTTTGTACACAGTGATGCATAGGGAAAACGGACTCGATCAAATACCATTGGATCAGTTGGAAGTTATTTTCGACCAACGGGCCTACAGTGCAGGCAGGTTTATTTAATTTTCTGCATGCCAGGGTATAATTCCCTGTAATAAATCATCGGATGGCTTGGAATTGACGGGTTCCTGCCTGTCCGGAATTCGGTTGTATATGCTCTTGATGTAGGGGAACCGCTGTCCAAATTTTTTCAAAAGTGATCGTGGTGATCTATTCTCGGATAGGCTGCTTGACTACGACAGATCACCTTCGCGACCAATCAAACCTCATCAAAAGCACACATTTGACATTTGACATTTGAGATAATATGCTGTAAGTTGTCTTCATTGATTCGCCTACTGTCACTAGGCCTAGTGTCAGAGAATAATAGGTCATTCTGAAGTCACTGAATTTCAAACAGGCAGGACTATGGGCGGTATTTTCCGCCAAAATCTCAGCGCGATAATTCAAAGAGGGAATACATGTAGTTGACAGAGGGAATATTTCTACTTTGTTTCCATTAGACAACCAAAGAGGGAATAGTTGACAGAGAGAATAGTTGACAGAGGGAATAGTTGACAGAGGGAATAGTTGATAGAGGGAATAGTTGACAGAGGGAATAGTTGACAGAGGGAATAGTTCACAGAGGGTATAGTTCACAGAGGGAATATTTCACAGAGGGAATACCTCACAGAGGCAATAGTTCACATTAGCGGTAATAAATGGCACAATGCTAATCAACATGAATCAATAAACTCAAGTTAAGTTGAATTTGAATTCGCATTTTGTTCCGATCGTGTATTCCC
>NMRB01000180.1:156660-191215 GCA_002633025.1 Notospermus geniculatus | reverse complement strand
TTACGCCACCTGGCGGCCATATTGGATGTCCGATCGTGCCGAAACTTCACATGCACATAAAGGTCATCTGCACGGGGCCACATAGCACATTGGAGCGCGTTGGGTTAAGGCGTTCCTGATTTACAGCACTTTGATGATTTTTGGGTTACGCCACCTGGTGGCCACGTTTGAAGTCAAAACGGGCCAAAATTTGACGTGCATGTAAAGGTCATCTAGAGGGAGGTAAATATCAAATTTGAGCACTCTGCGTCAAGCCGTTCCCGAGTAATACCACTTCCTTGATTTTCAGGTTACGCCACCTGGCGGCCATATTGGATATCCAATCGGGCCGAAACTTGGTATTTTATAAGGTACCCCTCCAATGCATGTTTATGCAAGATATGAAGTCGCTCGATGAAATAATGACAAACTTTGGCAGGTTCGTTACTTTTGTCGAACTTTGACCTCTGTGACCTTGAAAAGTAGGTCAAATCAAAAACCCGTTATATATGTTATGTATCCTTATTAGCTACACCTATGATAAAAATTTGGAGATGATCTAGTCATTAGTTCAGGAGTTATTGCACTTTTTGTGTTTTTGGTTTCCGCCACCTGGTGGCCAAGCTAAGAGTCGGATCGGACCGAAACTTGGTGTCGTGGGTCGTCTGACCTAGGGGTATATATGTACCAAGTTTCAGATCAATAGCTCCAGCGGTTACGAAACGTGCCCTGCTAACGGACAACGACGGACGACGACGACGACGACGGACGACGACGGACGACGACGGACGACGGACGCACAACCATTGTATAAGCTCACCACGGTGAGCTAAAAATGAAAAGGTGGCCGCTAAAGTAAGAGTAGGGCCTAGTACGTAGGCTAATGTAGGGCAATCACCTCATATTCTATCATGATCAGAATTCTGATCCCGTATTATGTTATTGCCATATTCGTAATTATCTAGGCCAATATTTCTGGCGCTATGGCACACCATCATCATGTCAAATGGCCAGTATCTGGTACAAATTGTCATTCACGACTCACCAACGGAAATATGACTGTATTGTCTCCACACTTCCTCCTGCTTGTTGCAACTGGGATGCACCAAAGGGATTGACGTTGGCCTTGATGAACCCCATACCCAATGCTACAAGCACCAAGCTGATGACGAGCATTGGTAACAAGGACTTCTGAAATGATGAAATCGACGTCCACTCATTCACAATTACTTCGTCGAAAAAAATGACCTGTTTGCTATGTTCAAATTGAAATTTCGGAAACCTTCTGACCTTTGGGGAGGCGGATTTGAATAAATGACCGTTCCTTACACCAAGGACTAGGCCTACACCAAAATCGCAGTTGTAAGGCCAAGAGACCCGTCTTTGCCACTGGGATCTAGCTCCTACATTACCGGTACACATCGGAAGTGTCGTGACTTGGATCGTAGATGATATCAACGACCTGTTGTGTGTGATCAGCGATGCCGACCATCACTAACAGCTGGACCCCGGCAAGGCCAGACGACCCTGTGACCTTACAACTGCGGTTTTGGTGTAGGCCTGTCAGTCAAAATGGCCCCCATTACTTTCCACAGATGCAAGGTTTCGAGGCTCCATAAGTGCAAAAACCTTGTCGCCAGACTATGTTATCCATATTTTGTTTCGCAGGGATGTTAAGACGGTCAGTGTTAGCTTCATCTAATGTTCAAACATCTTACCTGCATCTCTTTATTCTGATGGATGTACATGATAACTGAATATATGAACAGTATAACCATGCCTGCAACAACGAAAGTCACTTGTGTTAAAGCTTGTGATGCTTTGTCGATCTTCTCTACTCAAATTCAAACAGGGTGCTTTTTTCCTGCGATTATGACAGCCTTCATGAAAACACCATCCTCCCACGTACTTGAGGACTGGCCATGCTGGTGGGCGTGACAGAAAAACAGACTTAAGTTTCTTTTTGAAACCGGGCCCAGGACATATTGCGTTCGCTCCCGCCCTACGTCACTGCGCAGGTCAGCAGCGACGTAGGAGCAAAACGCTAACGATTGAATACCTCAGGGTAGGTGGTAACAGGGAGAGAGTTTTCTGTTTCTTCGCAAATAAACAAGAATCCCGTATAGTTCTGACAGTGCCGAATGAAACAGCGGGGCCTTACCTATCAGCTCTATGACAGTACCAAATAATACAGCAGTATATCTCCCCATGACTGTATCGCCAATTATTCCTCCAATCAATGGAAGGCAGAAGGCAACGCCTAGAAACAAATAGAAAAAAAAACGAATTGCTGTGGCGAGTCTGGGAAAACCAGATAAAAGCCTGGTTTGGGCTTTTGACTATCCTACTTTTGGCTACCTTGCTTCTGACTCACCCTGCTTTTGACTACCAGTTTTTGACTACCCTCCTCCTTGAGTTCCCTAAAAGATTTCTGGAGAGACTGCATGATGGGGTAATGAGGTGAAGCGCTTTGAGACTGGGCCTACATATATATAACAATAAAACGTTAGGTAAAAGCGGCACATATCTTACCTGCAAAAATGAGTGTGACTATCACAGCCCAATCGTAAGTCAACATTTGTGGCTTCCTCACGAAGTACAGAAGTCCAGGAACAATCATGTAAAATGCAGCTGAATGCAAACACTCGTGTATTACGATACAAGTCAGCGCGAAAGACCGGTCAAATACCGGAGGACGACGACCGGTTCCCATCATGTAAGGGTCACAGGAGTCACCGTCAAAACGTCCAAGTTGCTCGCCCGATGGTCGATACACTAGCGGAGTCTTTTCTCCGTCTGTGGCGGTAGAATTAATACATGAATTTCTCTCTGATCCTAATCTTGCCGGGGCTGACATGATGACCAATAGTTCTGAAAAAAAGTACCAGTAATTGCCAAGTAAATTTTGCCCGCGAGACGAGTTTACCCTTATCGTTTAAACCACGATGACTCCAGACATACCACGCGCATTCTGCCACTTTGGGTACCGTATCGGTCCACAGGCAAAAGGACACGGGAGTCCGTCCAAGCAGGAGGAGATACTCCTGGTTCAAGTGATGCCGCCGCGCTTTGTGAGGAGAACATGGCTTGGCATTACTCTAGTTTCATCGATTTAAGACCGGTTCTGGATATTCAAGCCACGCCCATTCTGTATAACTTTGACCTCATGGTTCGAATCCATGAATAGAGCTGACCATGTATGATTGACGTCTTGCCTGCCCCTTTGTGCTACGTTTACATCACAATTTGTAAGCAATGCCTGGATAACCGATGCCGAGTGAGTAGGCCTACCGCACTCACTGACCGTGGGTTTTGCATAACGACTAGCACGGATAACTAGGCCCACCATTAGGCCTGTACGGGTGTTATTTGTTGAACATTTCTGTAAATTACCCTGTTACGTCATGGTCCCTGAACGACAAAACCCAACGGAAAGTTAATCAATCGCACGGTACACAGATTAAACCACAAATAGCAATCTGTTTATCCGTACTGACAACGACGAGTCACTTTCAGCCCACTAGCACGAGTAGAAAATGTGCGCCAATGAACAACAAGGGAGCGTGGGCTTATTCACGCTGTGCTGCACGGGGGCGGTCACAGGCACTTATAATGAACCGGTCTTAAATCGATGAAACTAGTATCTACCCTTCACACCAACGTCCCGACAAAGGCCCGATCATCCCCGCTCCCGAAAATTGGCCAGGTCGGGGAAGGTCGGGGTGAATCGGGGTGGATCGGGCCTTGGTCTGATACAGCGTATCTTGGTCAAATATAGGTCCTGGGTTGATCAGGTAGATCATGGAGAGCGGGAGAGAGCGGGAAAGAATTTTAAACCCTCCGAAAAATAGCGGGGATGATCGGGGATGGATCAAGATCGCGAGTTGAACTGGGATAGAGCGGAGAGGTCGCAGGTTCAGCGTATATTTGTCCTGTGCCGGTCGGGATAGTCCTGGGTTGATCCTATGTTGATCTTATGTGCAGCGGGCTCATTTTTTTGCACGCTCTACCCAAGACGTACTTCCGCTGTAGATACGCTTGCCCCGATGATCGGTTCGGATAAGCACGTGCGTTGAGCGTGGAAAGCGGAAAAGCGTCTTATCTTGAGCGGCGCGATCGGGGACAGAGCGAGGTTAGAGCGTGCTTTAAGCGTACGCATCGGCGTTTGATCGCATATCATAGCGTAAAGCGTCTTGAAAAGATCCGGCCTTGATCATATAAAGCGAGGATAGAACGGCCCTGCATCGGGGATTGAACGTATATAAACCCACGATCAGTGCAAAAAGTTCCACGATTCTTTCCGACCACCACGCTCTGGGGGCAATTTTGGTCAGAAATAGATCGGGGCTTGGTCAGGATGCTGGTGTGAAGGGGGCTTGGCAGCAACACCAGGCGACCGCCGATGCAATAGGAGTAGTCAGCCGCGCGTATTGCCAAACGATGGCAGCAATGTTCTAGCGGACCAATACACAGGAAAATCCACGTGATTGGTGCTCGATCAATGGGTCCGCTACATGCATTGAATTGGGCCGTAGTGACACCTTTTGGTCAACTCACTGACAGCTCCTATTGCCAGCATCTTCTCGCCAATCCACCGCAGACCAGGCAATATCGGTTTTGGTAGACGGGCTATCGTTTGATTCTGATTGGGCGAGCATGGTCATGATGGTGAAAAGATTCCATGGATTGCTGTCCATGCAGTGCACACCTGGCGTCAACAACCGATTCTGCTAGCTGGCGATTTGATCGCTTGCGATATCGCCTGGGGTGCTGGTGGATTTGGCCCACAAAGGAGGGAGTATATACACAGTGGCGCGTCAATAGACCTAGCACAAGCTCTCCCCCTATGACCGAGCGGTTCGCTCGGTCATAGGCATAGGGGGAGAGCTTGTGCTATGTCTAATGACGCGCCACTGTGGTATATACTGAACAAAAGAAGACTCCTTGGGAAAAAGCCTAACCTGATTAAATCCTGTCATATGAGCTCATGCAAAATCCATATTTGAACGGAGAGGATCTTCGTAAAGATGGAAATTGTGTCCTTACCCAGACATTTTCACTTCCTATACTGTCAAATCAATCACCGCTGGCACCAAATCGACAGTGTTTCTAGTTTGAACTTGGGCCTAGATAAAGACAACACAATCTGTGCTCTGGGTCTGTGCTGTGGCTTGCCCACTGTCAAAACCACTCATATCCAAACGAGGTCAGTAGACCTTAGTCAGCTATGAGTAAATACCGTACATGTACGTGCGCAATAACATATGTGTAAGCCTACGCCTATGACACAATTTCTCCATATTGTTCAGTGAAATTACAGAGTCCATCCATATCCAGGAAGATGACCAAGATATTATGTAGTCAGGAAACTTTTGTAAGCATATTATTGAAATAAGAAAACCCTATTGGTTAGTTCTAAATGGGTTTTCCCAGATGACCACATTTTGCACTTCCTTCCAGGATGTGTAATTTCCAAATTTGGCCATTGGTTCGAGTTAACCAGATGGCGGGAAACATTTTGGCGTTTTTACACACTAGTAGCCGAGCTGGTGAGGTAGCGGCGACCGCGTGTTGGACAAAAGCAGATGTCCCCGGTTAGATGGCACGTAGCGGAAACGAGTGCTCAGAAGTCCCGACCCCGATAGCCTTCAGGATGTCCTCTCTCCGCGGGATCGCCGATTTTCAGTTGCGATTCTTTAGGCCACTGCAAATACGAGTCGCGTATTATTTATTTTCAATTGAATGAAAAGAAATTCCGGCTTTCCGCGAGTTCACCATTCATTGCACTATGACAGCACAGCCCCGGAAACATGAACGGATGCGCTGCAAAGCGGATCGCCCTACTCTGTGTGCAGGGCCGTATTTAGCTTTTTGGTCCGGGGGGGGGCAAAGGCCTCACTGGGGGAGGGGGCAGAAGACCTTTTTTGCCGTTTTTACCCAAAATCCGCATGAAAAGCACGTTTTTTGGTTGGCTGCTAAATACGGCCCTGGTGTGTCACTGTTCACTAAAAGGGGAAAGTAGTCCTTAGTGATAACTCCCCTCCCCCCCCCCAGGGTCCATTTCGGCAGCACTGTTCGGGAAAAAAATTCCCGAAAAACACTTAGAATAGGGGTAGCCTACTTTGAATGACTTTTCTCCCGAAAAATTCTTAAAAAGGGGGTCAAAAGGTTCTCTCCCCGAAAAAATAATAAAAGGGGTATTTTAATACCCCTTTTATTATTTTTTAGGGGATTGAGAATAGGACGACTTTAAAAAGTCGTCCTATTCTCAATTCCAGCGACGAGTGATCCGATCCCGTTGTACACGCGTCTTTCGGGTCAGGCCACGCTTTATCATTTACCCGCCCGGCATTTAGCCTACCTTTTCCCCAACGAATACCTCGTGTACCTCCCGAAAAAGAGGTGAAAATATCTTTCCATTAGGGGGTCTAATTGGATGAAAAAAGCCCGCAGAAAGGGGTGGGAAATACCCCTTGGTTCCTTCCCCATAAGGGGATCCTTTTCAAACTCAGGAACAAGCATCTATAATAGCCTATGTGTACTCTAAAATTAAGAGTGGGGGGCCGGGAGTGATCAAATGGGGTTGGCCTAATGGTTGATTGAAGTATCAGCTCTACTAGTATCTTGCGCTAGCACATAGGCCTACACTGTAGCATAAAAATACGCCATCTGACGGCGGCCAAAGTAACCAAAAAACCATCCGGGATTCCCGCCAATATAGCAACCTCGTACCCAGGGTCCTCCCGCAAGACACACTTGACACTAGATGGCGATATCTTCTATATCACCACTAGCGCAGGTGCTAGGTTTCCATCTTGAAAGTAGTGCAGATTACTACATTTTGGTAAAGGTTTTTAACCATCGTGAACAGGCCAGCCGTGTCACCGCCAACCCAGTGGCATCTACGCTAGATGATAGATGATGTTGAAAAGTGGTGCTGTTGGGTTGAAGGCGAATATTTTCAGACTAAAAGGACTTCGTGTTGATAACAAGTGGTATTAGAAATGAACTGAATACTAATTAGAAAGAATTGTGCGATTAGGCCGACCGAACTATTTCTACATGCGCGCCGGCAAGATCCAAAATGGCGGCCTTCCACCTACGCTAGTGGTGAAATGAGGCACGATATTTCGCCGCTAGTGTCAAGTGTGCCCGCAAGAATGACGAAATGATTCCACCAACTATCGATAGAGGTCACTAAGCGTCCTTAGCAAATTTTGAGATTCTTGTCGCATATAAACAGATGAAAACCCGCTTATTCTTGGGTGTACCTGATATTTATCAAGGCAATGACTAGCAGGTAGGTTGCTAATAAATATGTTCACACGAATGAATATCAACAAAAACAATTGCAAAGCTTCTGGTTGTCGCATTCTGTGTTGAAAGTGGCACGAGTTGGTCATCCATGAACTACAAGAATACAATGTATAGCTCTTCATGCAGCACTAACCCATTAGTGTGAGAATGGCAGGGACTCGAATCATCTGTTCTGGCCAATCTGGGCGATTCATGATGTATATATTGCCAACATGATGTATATTGGCACGCAACGACGCCACGGACAGTGCCATGCGCCCCTAGCAACACCCCCAAACAAAACCAGGACAGTGAAAAGGGGCGGGGCATTTTGACCCTGCACAGGGGGCACAGGTGCCTCTGAGTCTGCGAGTTGTCAGGAGGGTTCTAAACCAGATTACATCCTTTTGTATATTTCAGACTGGTTGAAGCGGCAGGGAAGAATTATGTCGACCTACTGAACCAAGTCCTAGGTGGCGCTCTTGGTGAGGTGACAGATGAAGATCTCAATAATGCCATGGTCCGTGCTTCTCAGTACGGAAATGCACAATGTGTGCTGAACTTGCTGATGTATGGGGCGTCAGCAAATTCGTGCAGTTTGGACGGAGACACGTGTCTTATCATGGCAACATGCAACAATTGTCTGAACGTCATGGAGATTCTTCTACAGCATGGTTGTGATGTCAATGAGGTGAATAGTTATAGTAGGAGTGCCCTCCATCTTGCCGCTTGGAATGGCAACATTCATCTCGTACACACGCTCCTCTCAGCACATGCGAATTTTGAATGTCGTGATCAGTTTGGCGACACACCATTAATGTTAGCAGCAATGAATGGACACTGTGATGTCTTGCGGGTTTTAATAGAAGCAAAATGTGACGTGAACGCCAGGAGTTATCAGATGGATACTGCACTTCATTACGCAGCAACGAAAGGGTTTGTGAACTGTTGTGAGGTTCTCATTGATTTTGGTGCAGTTGCTGATGCCAGTAACCAGTGGGATTATACACCAGTCATTTTGGCAATTACAGAGAATCATTTAGATGTCGTTGAACTCCTATTGGAAATGGGTGCCGATGTAGATCAGGCCTGTACGTCCAAAAGGAGCTGTCCGTCCCTCCACTGCGCCGTACAGCGAGGGAATATAAAAATAGTACGTTTGTTACTACAATACAACTGTGATGTGGACATACGAGATTCCGCAGGGAATACCCCGTTGATTTTTGCGATAGTCCGAGGGCACGTTGAAATCGTTAAACTTCTTTTGAAAGCCAACTGTGATGTCAAAATCATTGGGAAGAACGTCATAAAAGGACAGTGGGGGCCTTGCACCCCTCTGGATATTGCATTTGAAAAAGAGAACTACGTCATTGCTCAAATGCTTTTCTTGGCCGGTTGCGATAAGGTCTACCTCCATCCTGCTGTCCTTAATGGTTTATCTGATAAAGTCGCCGATCCTGGACTTCGGAAAGTTCTCATAAACAGGATCTGTTGTCCGGACAGTTTGGCAGAACAGTGTCGATACGTAATTAGGGAATCTCTCGGGTATTATCCAAATAAACGTGCAGACACTCTCCCATTACCAAAATGTCTCATTAAGTATGTTCAGCTCAGTGATATTGATGAGCTGGGAAATGCTGAGAAACAATGATAATTACTGCAGAAGTCTTGGTGTATAAAGTAATGTAAATGTTAATTATGTGCATCCCTTATACACCCTACTATCGGTATTTTGCCCTCTATGGCCCGTATTCTAGAACGTTCCTTAACGTTAAGGTCGACCTTAAGTCTATTGTAAAACCATCGAGAACAATAGATTTAAGGTGGACCTTAATGTTAAGGAACGTTCTAGAATACGGCCCTATATTTGAGTGATCTGATATGTTATAGTAATACTAATACTAGAAGTGTCCCCTCTATTTATTTTAGTGGTCACGAAATCTCATCATTTCTATGACGACGTGTACTTTTAATTGCATGAGCCTTGCATCGTTATGTCTGAATCAACTATTTTACAAGTTCTATCTTTACGAGAGAATACAAGTTCTATCTTTACGAGAGAATAAATTTTATTTGGGAATGAAACTCAGTATCTTTTATTTTTTTCTGTTATTTCAATGCCCTTTCTTGTTCTTCATCAATCTCATGTACAAAGCGTAGCCGATGGGATTCAGGTTGACAAGCTGCAATGCTTTTGCAACACTTCTGTGCAAGATCAAACCCCATCTTCACTGGATTTGCTGTAAACTCTCTTCACTGGATTTTCTGTAAAAACTCAGCTTGCTGTATGCATCAACCATGTCAACTAGGCCTCATTGTCATTGTAGCCTTTGAAGCAGGACTGCATATACTCTTGTTGGCATACCTCCCATGGACAAGGCCTTTTTGCAGCCTCAAAAGCCAACCTTCATTTTACCTCTGCTGTTCTTACGGCTCAAAGATCTAGCAAAGCTTTCAAAAAAATTCAATGGATATAAAAGTAGTGTCACGTTCCCCACCAAGATTGATCTTACCCCATTCGAAACAAACACTAGGACAACCATACAAAATATGACGACTATGAAGTATCAGCGTTGGTATTAACAAAAACAAAGAGAAAGTGGAATGACGGGATCAAAAGAAAGAATACACTGAAGGTTTCATCAGTTTGTCATGCAAAATATCTCTTTATTCATTGTATTGACTCTAAGAGATACATTTTTAGCGGTATTACGGATCACAATATCACAATCTAGTCCTTCAAATCGGATTGTGAACACATTCTTCCAATTCCTCATCTCAGCCAAGCATTGTAAATGTCTTCTATGTCTCCTCAAACTGCTCATTCCCAATGAACCCTCCCGCTATCTCTTTCTTCCCTGAGCTTTCCTTCCTGCCTTTTTGCCACCTCCAGGCTTGCCCATCTTAGCTCTACGACCTTTTCCTTTACCACTACTCTGTCCAGCTTTTGACCGCCTTCCTGTCTTCTTTTTCATGTCCTCACCAGCTTGTTTTCGAGACCGCCTGAAAAGTGAAAAGAAACGTGACTTTGAACCGATGACAAGAAAGTACTGTGCAAGCAACACCCTGTCACATCTCTATGATGAACCAAAGGTACTCAATACTACCAACAACGTAAACAAGACTGTCCTGCTAAACATAAACTTTATAATTTCTCACCTCTTCTCATCCTCTTCCCTTAAATGCTGATTCACTGCCTTATTTACATCTAATTTTGGAGCTTTGCTGCCGAGTCTTCCTAGAATGTCCAGCGCATTCTGTTTCTCCTTACTGAAGTCAGATATATTTGGCTCAAACTGAAAAAAGAAGTATGAAGAAGGGGAACAAAAAGTGACTGTGCATGTTTCCTTCACTTTGACATAGGCCTATGTGACCTGTCACTACAAAATGAGTATCAAGTCGCTCTGAAGTTGGCAGGTTGAGACCAAAGTTTTATCAATTTCAGTAGGCTTAATAGGCATATTGTGACAGAATTACAAAACAAATAGAGAAACTCTATCTGAAAAGTTTGTCAATCAAGTAAGACCCATTAACTGACCTTCCTCTTTTTTCCCCTGTTATCCTTCACTGGCTTTTCTGTTGGCAGTGTCTTGGTGAACTTCCCAGCAGAGGCTGTGGACCTTTTCGCAGCATGTAATGCATTCTTAAGGTGATCTTTTGATGGTGTTTCAGTAGGTGTGAGGCCAACACCCGGAACTGTAAAAGCAAGATGTTTCCAGATATACTGTAGAGGCAGGAAGAGTTGTCAAGTTTCATTTAAGAAGGAATTATGACACCTACCTTTCATCTTTTGAGACCTGGCTATATTTCGTAACCTTTGTAACTCATTCTTAGCAACTCGCTCTGTTTTTTCTTTGTTCCGTTTTGCAAACTGATCTTCATATGGATCAGCATTCTGTGGCACCTCGATCACCCATTCCTTTGTATCGTCATTTGCACGTTTGTAGCCCCATCTTGGACGATACTCCTACAGGAAGAAGGGAAAATAAGCAATACCTGGTGGTATACATCATGAAGATCATGAACTACAAGTTCCTTCACACCCTATAAATGAATCAATTAGGAAAGAGCAGTGACTGCAAACATAGCATGAAGACTTCACCATGAATTGAAAGATAATGGCAGCATTTGCATATAACATGTATAAAGACACCAAGTCTTGGTATATCAACCACATTCTGCTTACCTTGTGGACTTCATCCCAAACCATCCGTCCTTTCTTCTTATTCTGAATTCCCTTCAGTCTTGCATATTGTTCCCACCTCGTAACAGCTTTCTCTTTTGGCACAGGTTTCTCTCTGGGTACAATTGTCTTTGGAGGTGGAAGCTACAGATGAGAACAGAACCGGGTACACACATGTCTGATCAGGATTGAGAAGGTGAAGAATGGTAGCAGTTCAGTGAAAACATTCGAGAGATCCATTGGTCATGGAGGTTTTGAGATCCATTCTCATTCAGCAGACTATGAAAATGATCAGATGCAACAGAAGGATAAGAGTCACAGTTAGGATTTTTGTGTTGACTGACTGAGATACCACTGGGGGTCGGTTATTATGATTCATACGACAACTGCAGTAACCATACAGCTTTCTGTAACTAGAATGTTTGAACTACATCAACAGTTACCTACCTTGGCTACAATGACATCTTCCTTCCTCTCAACAGGTAACTGTAAAATGAGATACATAGACAGTGCTATATCTCAATACATCGTGGCACAGATCAAGCAGACTGACAGATAAGAGATAGAATGCAAAAGTCAGATTTGATTTAACTTTTAACCATCTTCATTTTGCATTTTCTTACCTTCCAAATTTTGTTAATAAGAAGCTGAACATTGTCTCTTGCAAGGTTTTTCAAAAATGCCTCTTTATCAAGCCTGAAAGACATGATGAGAAAAAGAAAGTTAAGTAGGCTAGGCCTCATAGACTGCCTAGGCCTCTCTCGCTCTTGGTAGTCTTGCCAAGCTATCATGGATTCAACCTTTCGTTTATGGGTACTGTCAAAGATTGGGCATGTCAGGGATTCTGAACTCATGAACTCGTGCCTACGTAAATCTCATAGGATACTCTCATCACATGGTGACATAATAGACAGATTGCCAAAGTCGGCCATGTTGGACCAAAAGGCAATAACAAACACTGAATGTACAGTGAATGTACACCATTGATATACAGCATGTTTTAAAACCTGCAATTTACACAAAACTTTCATGAAAAGTTACAAAATAAACACTTCCTCAGCAGTGCCACATGTGTTATGAACCGTGCCCAGGCCCAAATGTTTGCAGATATTTCCCACAAAAAGTTTTAAAAGACTTTTATCATGCCTTTTTTATGCCAAACCTCAGCTCCAGGTGTGTTGGTCCTATCCCACAGTGTGGAATCATGATGATTCACAAACCTGGACCCAAGGTTTGTTAAGCAACAAAAGTCTGTTTTTTCTTTTCTGAATTACTATTTTATCAAAAGTAAGCCAAGGCTGAGTGCATATTAAAGCCCCACAGTATTGAATTTTACTGGATTCTCAAAGTGTTGGGAGAATGCTGGTCGAGGTCTCATAGCATCGTGAAGGTCCCCAAAATGCCTGCTGCCTGATGCGTATTTCCCTGAACCAAGGCATAGTTTTCAGCACACAATGAAAAAATCTGCAGGGAGGGCTCTAATGTATTCAGATGGAGCGCAGTACATTTTACACGTCGTGACGTCGTGCACTGACGTCAAGAATCGCGGCGACGATTTGCGTTTTTCAGATTCAATACAGTGGGGCTTTAATGTATTATTACAGATGGTGATGTTATCTGAGACATTTTCATGGCAAACATTTATGTTTTTGCACATTTTAAAACATGCTGTACATCAATGGTATACATTCACTGTACATTCAGTGTTTGTTGTTGCCTTTTGGTCCAAAATGGCCGACTTTGGCAATCTGTCTATATGATGACTCTGCTCTGTTAGTGTTAGTGTTAAAATGCAACTTGGCCTAGGCCTACTAACATGTAACATGTTGAGTTTCGGTTACCTACTAGGCCTAGGCTATGCCAATACAGTTCTACATGCACATCCCCATGGCCATATATGGGCCATCGCCAAGGCAAGGCAGGGTTTCTGCCAGGATTTTTTTATGGGGGGGGGGGGACAACGAGTAAATTTGACAGAATTCCTGGTCACAAACATATTAAATTTTGACTAGACTAGGCCGGCCCCTGCATCCCCCCTCTGGCGGAAACACTGCATGGTCATGCCTGCCCTAGGCAGGGTTTATGCTCTCACCTGAGCACGAAATTTAGGACCTTTTTAAAGACTTTTAATGACCGAGTTGATATAAATTTAGTACCTGTTTCAGGTATTTCTCTGGGGGAGCACGAAGGGTGATAAACGCAATTTTACATACTGAGCAGCCAGAATTTTTGGCAGAGAGGGGATCAGGGTTGCCGAAGGCATTTGTTACAGACGGGTGCCGAAGGTCCCTGCATCAAGGGGGTGTGGGGGTTCTCCCCCAGAAAATTTTGAAATCTAGAATGCTGTAGACGCTATTTCCTGGCATCTCAGTAATATCATTTAATGATTTTTATGACCAGACTGTTTCTAAGATTTAAAGACTTTTTATGACCATCCAGCAAAATGGGCAAAATTTAAAGACTTTCAATGGCCATTAAATCAAAATCTCAAATTTAAGGACTTTTAAAGACTTTTAAAGACCCGCATAAACCCTGCCTACCGTATGCACCAATGAAGATTATCTTGAACTCAGGTTGAGCCACAACTTTTCCATTGTCACATCATGCCCTGGCAAACCTGAACAAAATTGAAANTTGACAATCCCTAAGATGAGAATGAACAGCCCCTTTTGACTAGGCCGGCGGCCCCTATTTGACTTATTGAGGGGACATATCCCCATCCCCCCTCTGGCGGAAACACTGCGTGATCATGCCTAGGGCTTCTTGGTCTGTATGTCATCCATGTACTTACTATACACAGCACAGCGTGCATTGTATTGTATTTGTATGTATGTATACTACGTATATACTGTAGTAGGCCTACATGCATTGTCTATGTGTGGTGTGTACATCATCACATCAGCGAATCACATTTTCAACATTCTAAATACTCTTGTTTACCGAAAGGATTTAACATCTACAGGATTTGTGTCGATAGCAAGTAAGTTGCCTTCATCTATTTCAAGTTCTATATCTTTCTGGACATCGATGGTTTTGTATTTCGACTCCTTTTCTGCGATTGATTGAAGCACACTTTCCACGAGGTCAGCCATGCTGGAACAGTGAAAATACTCCCGAACGCCTTTGTGTACTAGTCTACGATTGGCTGAAATATTTCTGGGTCTCCCCGACTAACCAATTACAATCAGCGTACTACAGTCGATTTCAGTCGATTAGTCACTGGTTCAGGAAGATGTTTTCCTCAAGGGAGATGTATCTCTCGATATTTTGGTAGTTTGTGTCGGTTACTTTGTCTAAATCGGAAATTATGTTGAAAAAAGAGAATCTTCGGAAGAATTTCTTGCGGGTCAAGCAAATCGCAGATCAAAATTTGGGCAGGTAAATGCGTATGATGAGAGCTTACTGCCCATGCTTTTTCATTTCCTCCTTCCTTCCTGTACATTTATGTGTGTGTCATGTATGTACATTACTTGCACGTACATTCTGTTGACCACGCCCACTTTAATTTGGCACCTCTTCACTGTTCGATTGGGTAGGTATAGGCCTAATCCTATCTGATGTAGCTGAGCTAGGCCTAGTGAGTGATTTACTGTTGTGGTCTTCTACTCATCACTGCAAGCTAGTAGGCCATGTGTGTTCGCTTTTTTCCCACAAAAGCCAGGACCAGGTCGTGTCGTGACTCTGAGTCTGAGTCTGAGAGTCTTGACATCTGATCTGCCAGTGCAGCCTTGGATGGAAGTCTTTGTAGGCCTAATACTTCCATGGATGCAGCCTAGGCTACCTCCAGCTTGCGAACTTAGTTCATTGACATCAGATCAGAAAGCTAGATCAGAAAAAAGGACGTGGTGTTTCTCTATTTTTTACTTTTTCTTTTTGCCAGAGTCAAGTCTCCACTGTAGTCTGTTGTTGGCCGGTCACTTTTCTGACAGTGACAATTACATGTTGACATCAGTATTAAATTGCTTCAGACCTACATGTAGCCTACTCTTCACTGGCCCTAGACAAACTGCTGCTTCAGTGTGTCTCTCAAGACTCAATCTGTTACCAGCTGTCAGAAAACAGATCAATGAATCAAATGGAGATGTGTAACAGCAGCTGTTCTTTGTGTAACTTATCCAATCTACATGTATACGTACTGACTGAGTGAATAAGCTGGTATAGTATCAGCTTTAGGATTACAATGTTTCCTCTGGTTGATCAAGGACATCGTGAAAATATGCTGTGCTCTACATATGTAGTTCTATCCTGACAAATTAGTAAGCAAAAGATACACTGTTAATTTGTACATGTACGTACATGCTTGTTGGCTCAATTCTGTGTGAGTCAGTGTACTGGGTACTACATTATCTCTTTGATGCCTATGGCATGATGGCTCCATTACAGTGTAAAGTTGGATTGTGTTCTGTTCAGTTTCAACAGGTACAGTGCCTGTAAAATGTATCCAAAGCTGATATTAGAAAAAAAGCTAACTGAGTTCAGTTGAGAAATGCCACTCTGAATCTGAGCACATCGACTTCCACTAACAGACTAAATCTCAGGCTTGCATAGATCATCACTGTACATGTTTTCCAAGTTGAAGTACATGTACATGCAATGTGGGATGAGTAGACTCCATGACCTTCAGCTTAGGTATCTCAGCTGTTGTTGTGAAACACACAACTTGGTGAATGAAAATGAAAGAACTGCATTTGTTAGTTCAACTTGACTAAATAACCTTCTCGAAATTGACAATGATTGCTCCCATGTTCTTGTCGCTTTCAGGGCTGAGAAATCTGAGCTCTTGACGGAGAATCTCTCTAGTATTGACAAAAGGGTCGATCTCGTCAAACATGTTTCAGGAAATACGGTGAAAAAGTTATCAGGATGTCTGCAAGGACAAGGAACAGATATAGAAAAAAGATTGGTAAGATAAATTTTGCAAAGATTTCTTAAATCTACATGTACATTTTTAACACTGTCATTGGAATGGTCCAGGCTGTCATGTCTTTTGTGTCAAATGATACCACCACAACCACTCATAACGTGTCGGTAAATATTGCTCATCAGCATTCATGGTTAATATCATTACAACGCCGTGTGTTGTTGCAGATAATTTGCTTGCTCAACCATCCTAATGATTCCATATAATCATTATTCTGATGAAGAAATGTGGGCGACATAAGCACGCATGGTTCATCAAAACTCTTCCTTAGCGTCATTGATTTAGTGTCAAATTTGGGTTGATGAGGCCAATTCGCTTGTTGTAGTCGACGGCCACTTTTCTCTTTAACCAATTATTGGCATCTCCAAGCATCATGTTCATGTTGGTTGAGTTGAGTGCCAATCCATGTTTGAGAAGGTCAATGCTGACTTCAAGTTGTGACAAAACAGACTCTCAGCATTTTGATCATCCGGTAATACCATGAATGTATGATGAAGTAGCATGTCAGTCTCCTGCCCTGAATACATGTACCAACTGTGTGATGGGGTATTGTCGTTGATGGCCCAGTTCAACATACCACAACAGACTGGGGGCACAAATGCGGAAATCTGAGACCGTCTCAACTAAAACCTATACTACTACTACTCTATTTTTTCACTTCAGAAAAAGATCCCGGAGACTGGTCTCTCCCACACCATGATCGAATCGGCCACGTTACTTGGAGATAATCTTATTGGGTAAGTACCAAGAGACTTGCATTTTGTGTCATCTTCATTTCATGCATGCACTTCTCAATGGTTGTTCTAATTCAAATTCAGCCTGTTTCAAAATGATTTTTCAGTGACTTCTCTTTCTTAATTGATTTTTCATTTCCTGCATGATCTGCTACGATTTTGCATGATTTCCTTCCCGAATGGTTTTTGAAGCACGAACATGACCGAGTTAACTCTGCACATAACCTATACTAAACATAACTACATAAACTCGGCCTTTAGACTTAGTATACAGAAATCAGAATGGCTTCTGGCAGATTTGTTCATTGCCTTTCTTTTACACATGTTTTTAACTGCATGTGCCCCTCTCTCATCCTTACAATTTATTTTTGCTAACTTTGTCTTGTTGCATGTAATCGCTGAATGTTGCTGTCGTAATTTTTTCAGTTCGTCAACGAGTAATCATGGTGTTTGTAGTAGACCCGGGTACAGCATTGCCAGGTATTAATCCTAACTCCCATAATATCCTCGCTGATCTGCATGAAAGATTGTCCAAATGAAGTTGGCACAACCCCACAACAACTGGTAGAAATGTAAAAGATTTGAAGACAGGGAACCTCTCTATTAAGGACACCCATTGAGATTGACAATTTTGTCCATATTATTAGTGAGGTGTCCTGATAGAAATGGTCAGATCAAATGGAAACTGTAAACATCAGTGTCCATAGACAGGAGGTGTCCTCCTTACAGAGGTGTTAGCTAGTAGAGACATTCTGGTGTCCTCATACATTTGTAAGTGGAAGCAACACCTTGTAATCTTTCCTATACATGTATGTTGTGACCATGACATTTCCGGCGGTTGTTGCTAAAAGGCTAAAAGGTTGTGCCAAACTTCAATCCTGTCGATACCCTTTTCATACTTGAACCACCTGATTCACTTCAGTTGCAGATTCCTCAGACAGATCTTGTTTAGACAGTTGGGGTGGCACATACTGTAGACCAATAAAGTACTGTTTTTCCTAATATTTACAAACTAGACCTCAAATTCATGGCCTTTCAAAAAGAATGTACATGGTAGGAATTCTTGTTCGAGTATTTCAAGCTTTGTCTAAGAGGTTCTTAAAACATGTGTCTTCGTATAGGCAGTATGATGAGCTGGCTGCATCAAGTGGAGCTTTCAAAAGTATCCCATAACACATTCAGACATACCAGAATTAATGCCACTTAAGGTTGATACTCCTGCTCTGAACTTTTGGGCTTTGTCTTCCAATAAAAAAAACTGTGTGATTTACTACTGCTGTCCATCAAGTCCCTTTTTCCACGAGTTTCCCCATCAAGATGTTTCCAAGATTGCCATAAAAGCATTCTCTTGTTCACTTTCACTCTCGGTCTTTCACAAAGTTGCTTTCTCCACTAACCCCATCCAGAGCTCAGCCATCCTGTAAAAACCTACCGATACCACCACCTGCAATGTACAGTACACGGAGAATTTGCTTTGCTTCCACGCTGCAACAAGGAATTCATGGTTGCAGACTTAGACATGACTAAAGAAACTATTGTGAAGGCGGTAGATAGGCTGTGCCTCAGGTGGCCAGCGCAAAGCTGGATGTTGGCCACTGACATACCAGAACTACATGTAGGCACAGGCCTCCAAAGTTCTTGTCTATAGGCTAGGCTAGGCCACATGTATGATTCTTGAAAAATGAAATGACAAATCTGGCTCTTCCCACCTCCTAAATAATGACATCCACCACAGCCTACCAGTCTTAGTCGTAGGAGGAATTAAAATGGTGATCCAGAAAGTGGGCATAGCAGCATCAATGGAGTGCCACAGTGCCATAAAATCTGAACCGAAATGGGTGGGTACAAAAAAAATACAACAGGAGGAGTTGGGAGAAATTTGCCGATACAACTACATTCAGCCATGAACTCATCTGCAAGTTCTCTAGCCTCTTGGACTATAACAACTTCGAAGAAGCTTTGAGTAGCGAACCACATTCCTCTCAATGATGGTTTGCAAGCTCTGTTATCAATGGCATTCTGCCTTGTTGATGTTTGCTTGTCGAATTGCACTGCCGTGGCATCCCGGTGGTAAAAACCCTTGCATGTCTTCATGTTTGTGTTATATTCATGCTCATGTGCATGTTCAATGTGTTTCACACTGCNGAGAGTGTATGAGTCGCGAAAATTTCCTGTCGCGAATATGAGTACACGCAAGTGATAAGTACGGCCCGTGAAAAAAAACTGAAAAAAATGGCAGAGACTCGCGAAAATATCCTGCCGTGAATATGTCTATAATTCTTGATTCGCGAAAATTGCCAGCCGCGAAATTATCTTGCTTTACAGTAGTTTATTGTCAATATGCTTATGAGTGTGCATGGACAGGTGGAGTGTGACAAAATTTCATAAATCGCATGGACTTTATTTGCCGTACATACTTTTTGTTATTGAGGGTGATGAAGTGTTTATGTGACTATGGAATGGCTTACCAAATATTTGAGCACCAAATAACTTGTGCTAGGGTTTTCCATTACTCTGTCGTTTTCACATAAATTTGCTATCTCTGCGTTATTTCCCGAGAGGAATGTTTGCAAAAAAACATGTAAAAACCAAAAAGTAAAGTGAGTCATCTGATAGTGTTAGGATAGGATGATGTTGCGAGTTGGATGAAAATAGGTAGCGTGTCGGAAAGTCCTGAGAATTACTGGACCAATTGTGGGCTCAATTTCATCATTCCAAGTTCATGGTTACGAGTTAATTGAGGGCAAATTGTTGATGCAGTCCTTTCCTGTCATATCATCACAGCAGCCATAAAATGATTCAACAGCATCCATAAGAGTCATTATCAATGCCCTGGATATCCTGTGCTTCCCTGAATCTTTGACCTAATTTTGATAATTGCGTGGGCTGCGCTCAACAATTGTGCCTCGGGACAGTCAACTCAATGTATTTGGCCGAGTTGTGTAAAATTTCGTTTTATGCAAGAGCGAGCAATTAAGGCCAAATGCCATCCTAGTAGAATCATGTAATATTGAACCAACTATCATTGCCGTGAGCATTTTGTAAGCTATACCCCTACCATTAGGCCGACCACTAGGCCTACGCTGGTTTCTGAGTCGAGGGTTTCACAGTTGGTTTTACATGTAGGTGTCGAATATAACCATAATTAGTCTCCATTCTGTCTGTCTTTTCAGCACAATGTACCAAATGTGCGGGGAACTTGAGGGAAATCTTGGTAAAGAGGTGCTACAACATGAACTGGAGTTGGAAGAACATGCTCTTAATCCATTACAGTGTATATTAGATGTGAGTAGAGAACACCAAAGATGATCAATTTTTTGTAGGAGGAAACCAGAACCCTATAGAAAGCCTACAGTGCCGAGGAGAGACCACTTTCTCTTAGTCTACCACAGTAGGATAAGCCACTGGTTCAAGCGGAGATGGAACCCACGACCTCAAGTGGTGGCAGGTCGGGATGTTTATACTGCACCACCCTGACCGCCCAGTTCAGTTCAATCCAGCCAGCCCAGTACTGGTATATGCGGTGAAGTCCATTTCTCCCTCTAAGCTGTGACAAAAATGTTAGTGTTATCAATCCAGCTTAGTCACCGAGCTCAACTGTACTTTATCATGTTTATGAACCTGTTCTGATCACAACCCTTCCACCTTCCCATGACATGCACGACACCCAGATTACAAAGGGCTCGGCCGAGAAGAAAACTGGACATCAGAATGGTCCATAAACGCATTGATGGGATTGAACTCTGTGTGTGACATGCAAAATTCATGAGCCAGCCATGAATGCGCTGTACAGACTGAAATCAATGTGCAAGGTGCTGGTGCACCATCACATATCGCCGACTAATTGATTGGTTGTTGTGTAGTGTTGTGGTTCTCGTACAGCCGGTGGACAAGATGACTCACTGAGTGGAGATCCCAGTTGCTTCATCTATATTGTCCTGTAGCATGTCTTACGTCACTGACTGTTGGGAGTCTTCAGATTGTTGATGAGTTCACGGAAAGCCTTCTATTTATCACAGGTTCGGCAACAATACATCAATACATAGGCCTACCTTTACTCTACTGCCATGAGCAGCCACCTGTTATCGAACTACTGTTAATACCGGTACCTCCATCTCAAAGCACAATAATAGTTGCAACCAGAGCCAACTGGATTGCTTCTAGTCTAAGCAAATACCAGCAAAGATAAAGCCTTTAATCAGGTGGCAATGCTGGATGGTTTATGCACTGAGTGATAACGTAGAAAAGAATTCACCGTTGGTCGTTCTGATGTGTTCTCTCCAAAGCTTGGAAAAGATCTCCTGTTTAGACACAACATGATGGCTTTTGAGCTGTACCATCTGGAGTTATTTAGGGTGTAGTATTTGAACCATATGACCATCTAGCAGGCCTTCTTCATGCCAAACATGAACTCTATAGTCTAAGATCACCTGTTTCACTATCAAGCTGAAGCCAGAAATGTTTGATATGGAAAATGCATCAGTGTCTTCGATGACCTTTTATGAGACAGCATGATGTCTTGTCTTGTATAAATATGCACAGGAGAATCCAGCTTTTTTGTGAAAGCTGATCTCGTCACTGACATTTTCCAAAAGTTTATTCACCATGGTAACCTTGATAAATTCGTCGGGGCAGGATTAAATTTCCAGGTCCTCATTTCAACACAATGGAACTTCCTTTGTGTCTTCATAGACATGATAGATACCTGTACCCAATGACTGTGAATATTACTGAGGAGTTTCAACTTTCATGATGTGAAAGTGTGACGCTTCCTGCATGGTGACAGATTGACATGACTGATCTAATGAAACAAATCCCAGCTGGTGGGGTACGTCTCTTTTGTTCAAGTGGTAGAGCGCTGGACTAAGAAGAAGAAGGTCCCTGGTTCAAATCCTGTTGTTGCTCTTCATCATGTTATACTACACTGACAGGAGTTCTGACTGACCAAGGTGTAGGCATCCAACTGATGAAACTGATGTAGCATAAATCATAGGCCATAGTCAGTAGGCCTACCTCCTTGCAAGCCAGCTGTGACTGACTACATCTCTTTGTCTTTTCAGAATGATATTCCTAATGTCATAAAATGTAAGAAGCAGTTACACAAGCTGGTCTTGGACATGGATTCGGCGAGATCAAGGTACGTGTATGAGGCTGTAGCTGAAGTCACAAGCAATGGGATCAGTGTTCTGATCTTTTGAGTTCTTTTGAAAATGGTAGAATAGTGTGTGCAGATACAGTGTACAGTAGTCTGCCTCAGTATAAAAATTTGTCTATTTTTATAATGTCACAGGTACACGTCACAGAGTCGACAGACAACTTCAACTGCAAAAGAAGTAGCCAAGTTGGACAATGTAAAAGATGAACTTGAAGATGCCCAAATGAGGGTTGAGCAGTGTAGGGTAAGCTACAGAGAACCCCTTGTCATTTGTTTGAGGCCCCTATGTGATCCTCAACTCGTATACATGTATTGGGTTGCCGGCATGTCCAAGGATAGAATGGGTAGCGAGACATGAGATATGTGCTGGCCTTTAGAAACCATGATTTATAGCACCTCAATAAGTCTGAATTAATTGGGACAGTTTCGTCGTCTGTGGCATAATATATAATGAACTTCTTAGGCAATGTGAGAAACTTCCTGTTTTTGCATGGTTGCCTTTATATTATGAGATATTGGCCTAATTTGTGTAACCATTCTACATGCCGTAGTTTCGTTTTTGCAAAAAACCTTCCTATTTCTCTGCATTTCATTGTCTGTTCCTTTATTCTTCGTCCATCTCTGGAGCAAATTGGGATTCTATCATAAGATGTTATTGATTTCATGTCTATAGGTTTAGGTTGATTGATATCACCCATGGATAGCCTAGCACAAATGTTTTAATCTGTTCTAAGGACTGGTTAGCCTGTTAATTGGCTGCTATGAGACTAAGATAGTTAAGATTGCCATTTCTATTAAGTTCTTGCAATCTTGCATGTTCAGTAACTCTGCCCTGCAAAAGGCGGTGTCTGTACAAGTAATCAGTGGGAACATGTTCAATTGAAGTACCGGTAATACCTCTAATTTGTAGCCAACTACTGACATGACTGAATAGAATGTAGTGGAGCTTGAGTCTAGATTCCATACTCCCTCTGCTCTTGAGTTGAGATACTGCTTTATTGGAGGGCCGGACTTCAAGGATAATTCCTTTTGTTTTCCAGGATCAGTTAGCTACAGAAATGTATCAATTCCTTGCCAAAGAGACTGACTATGCAAAAATTCTAATAGATGTAAGTACATGTAGAACCTGTGATTATCATGGAACTTGAGTCATTGAAATCTGCACAAAATTTCAATTTTGTTGTGTAAGTTGTAGTAAGGTCTTGCTTGTATCAGTGATGTTTTTCCCTTGACAACCAGAGGCAAGATACTGCACTGTAGCACATTTTGGATTTCATTCCTTGAATAGAAATCATTTCTACTCGGCATGTTTTTAATCTGCATGCTTCAAATTTTCCATTATTTTCGTCTTGTTTACAGTTAGTTGAGGCACAAGCTAGGTTTCATCGGAAGTCTTTACAGACAATTGAGAAAATAATTCCCGAAATGAAAGTCCAATTAGGTCAGTATGATGCACTCCCTTAATTACATTCTTTTAGTGATATATCTTAGTTTGATTGGCCATTATGACCTTAGCTCAATAAACCACATGATTGTGAGACCTGACACTTTCTCATGTAATAATTAGAACTGGCACATTTACTTCTTGAGCTCATAGTCTCAGCTTTAAGAATGCATTATTACATGTAGATTTAGCGTTGTCTGTAACTCTTGGGACGGTTTGGACTGCAGCCGTTGACGTTTCAATTTTTGTTGCAGAAAATTATCCCCATAAGCCGCTATACGGTCACCCCCTGGAGGAGCACTTACAACTGACTGAGAGGGAAATAGCTGTTGTGATAGAGGATTGTTGTTGTGTGCTAATGGAGAATGGATTCGATGAAGAGGTTTGTCCCCTCCACCACCTCCACCCATTCTGAGAAATCTCTGATTCATTGTGTAACTATAATAAACTAAGAATTGTGGAAAGAGGGTACAGCAGGCTGACCTGTCCCTTTGTCATGGCCCTCTCGACCGTTTTGAGAGATGTCCCATCACACATTCAGTGATCTGATAGTATGGTTCTCAGTTGTACTAAAAAGCCTATTGTTTCTTCCAGGGGTTATTCAGGGTAGCTGGCAGTGCTTCAAAAATAAAAAAACTAAAGGTGAGTTCTGGTGATTCCTTCGTAAATGTCATTCAATGGAGGTTAGTTCACGCCTGTCTCTGAATTGAAGGTCAAGGACGTCAGATCCGGTTCATGTTGTACAAATTTCATCCGGTTTTCCCATTTCAGGCAGCTTTGGATGCCGGTATCGTAGAAATGGATGACTTTGTACGTGATCCGCACGTCGTAGCTGGTGCTTTAAAACTTTACCTCCGAGAGCTTCCTGAGCCGTTGATGACGTATGAACTTTACACGGAGTGGATGTCAGCTGCTCAAAAGTTAGTATTCTTCGTCCAATGCATTCCGTGTTGTTATTCTTTCACGGCTTGTTGCAGCCTTGGTATTGGTATTACAAGTAATACCTTTTAGATGTGTCAGTTGTTCTAAGTCCCACTTGTCTCATATTCATCCATGCCATGGCTCCACATCACTCTTGTTCTATATCTATCTATCTATCTGTTATCTGGATCTTGGATACTCCCTGTCATATTGGAGGACCACTACCTTCCAGGCATTTTCACTGTACTCAACACTCTTGACTTTTACTACTTTGACACATTCCACTGATTCACTTCAGCAGAGGCTTACACCTTTTCCTGCCAATATCACTGACCCTAGTCTTTTATTTCAGACAAGGTGATGAGAGATTACAAGCTTTCTGGACTGTCCTTGACAAGTTACCAAAAGCAAACTACAACAATCTTAGGTATGAAAACAATCAATCTTTGTGCAGGTGCATTTTTTGCTGTCCCTGTTCCAGTCATTTTTGATGATTTTACGTTTTCTTTCAGGTATTTGATCAAATTTTTATCCAAGTTAACTGAAAGTGCTGAAATCAACAAGATGTCTTCTGGCAATATCGCCATAGTGATGGGACCGAACCTCATCTGGTCACCTGGAGATGGAGGGTACGTAGGATCAGGTCTCCGGTTTTGCTGAAGATGCGGAACCAGTCTGGTTCCTACATGTAGTTCTCATTCATCATCCTGGTGTTCCACATTCAAGGTAATAATGCTTTCAGTATGTATGTTGTTTTCTCATGAAGCTGTGCAATCGATTTCAGACCAAACGTTCTGACGACTGGGACCCAGAGTGCGATCGTTGATTGCCTGATCAAGCATGCTGATTGGTTCTTTCCGGGAGGTAGGTGTCGCTAGTGAGGACTTGGGACACGATACTGAATTGGCTTCCAGAGGCATTTTGTGCACTTGACATTTTCTCTGCTTTCCTAGTAGGAATGAAAACTATGGTGGGGGAAGGGAGGATTTTGGCATCACATCATGAAAGGTTTTGTCGTTGAAACAGTGGGGATGACCCAAAATGAAACTGGTATTCCTGTATATCATCAGAGTTTTTAGCACTTCCTCACATTAGGTCCAGTTCTTCTTTCCTACCTTTTTGATGGCGATGCCAAATGTCACTCCCAAACTTGTAAAATACGTTTGACAGGACAATGCTTGCTCTGGCATGTCAGTCTGGGAATGTTAGGAAAGCAAAGAATCATAAAGATATGGACTCATAAGTTCTCTGTGTTGTAGTCATGCATAGGATTCATAGTCTAAATTCTGGGTATCGTCACTTTCCTCATGACCTTATGTTTCAGTGACAGTGATTTGTGTAGGAGATTCTGTTTTAAGCTTCTTAGAAAGCCTGGCTTGATTGGAAACCTTGTCTACTGGATTTAAAGTAGAAATAGTGTAGAGCTTATAGAGGGCAAAGTTATCCATGAAGAAGACATAAATTGTCCTATCCAAAGTCATTTTGAAGTGTTCCAGATTCAGATGGATACAACTGAATCTGAAATGAATCCATGAAGAAGAATCTTGTTATCATTCCTCAAGCATTTTTGATTCTCCTCAAACGTTTAGGATCCTTTACTGAAATAAAATCAGCACCAGTGAACATATTTTAAGACATTCTCTTCCTCTCTGTGGAATGATTAACATCTTACTAATATTTTCATCTGGGTGAAAGATTTTGTAACGGAGTGTAGTTTAATTTCTTTCTTCATTTACAACTTCTTCATGTAGCGTCCCAGGCTGCGTCCATGCTTTCTACCCATGTTTAGTCCCTTTCAGCTTTGAGACTGGTGGTAGATGTTCTGCATTCATTTCCCCTGAGTTCTTCACTCACAGCATCTAAGCTCTTCTTTTCAGCCCTTTATTCATCGTTTCTTGAATTGTAACCAATTGAAAGTCATGAATAGCTACCATATCCATGAGTGGCCCTGAATTCACTACCATGAGTAGTCACAAATCCACTACCATGAGTAGTCACAAATCCAAAACCATCATAGTCACTAATCCACTACCATGAGTAGTCACAGATCCGCTTCCACAAGTAGTCACAATCCACCATGAAAAATGACAATTCCACTACCATGAGTAGTCACAAATCCACTACCATGAGTAGTCACAAATTCACTACCGTGAATAGCCACAAATACCTCTGATCTTGGTATATCTTTTGAGAGCAAAACCACAAGAAAGCAAGCACTGAGTCCATTTTCATCACTGGTCCCCTCTCTCTTCAGCCGAGATACTAGTCATTAATCATTTTACTCACTTTCATGAATGATCACTTTTGCTTTTTACCCACGTTAACCGTTTTCACTAATATGATCACATTCCATATCAACCATTCACTCACATTAGTTTTCACATTTATTTGATTCGAACCACTGCTAGAGATTGAACTTGGAATACTAGTGGTTTCCACAGGTTGTTGGCTACTCCCCCAGCCTGGGCTGTCTGGACACTACCTAATTGCTAACTATATCCAGTGTATTATGAGTTAAGAATTTTTTCCCAGTTGTATGATTTTGCACAGTTTCAGCAGTCTCAATATAATTCCCTTCCATCAATGACATGATGAGTTGATCACAGCAGTGGAAACAGAAGTTATGTAAGAATGAATGTTGTAAGACTAATGTTGTGAAATCAACAAATACATGTTTTATCATGATACTTATCTCCCAAACCCATATATTCTCGTGGGTTTTCATCATGGTGATGTGGAGCAGACATTGACATGAAAGAGCATAGTGCAGATTTGGTGAAAATTTGCCAAGAAATTGACGAAGATGTCAAGCTTTTGCTAGGCGATGTTGATGTCATTGTTATTGACACAGCAAGCAAGAGAATTACCGTACACAAAGTTGAATGTGGTCGGACTGTGGTCTTATGTTATGAGTACTAATGTTGCATGAATCTGTACGGTTTGCATGGTGTGTATTGTGTTTGGTTCAGCTTGTACGGTCCCCCACCCTACCCCATTTTGCAATGATGCCTACCATTCCAGTTCACAGCCACGATGACATCCCCGACTAGTGATTTGGCGATCGTGACAGCCATGGTTACACTCTTGACAGTCTAGTGTTTAAGAGGATTTAAAGTAGAAATAGTGTAGAGCTTATAGAGGCGAAAGTTATCCATGAAGAAGACATAAATTGACCCATCCAAAGTCACTTTGAAGTGTTCCTGATTCAGATGGATACAGCTGAATCTGTAATGAATCCATGAAGAAGAATCTTGTCGTTATCATTCATCAAGCATCTTTGATTCTCCTCAAACGTTTAGGAATCCTTTACTGAAATAAAATCAGCACCAGTGAACATATTTTAAGACATTCTCTTCCTCTCTGTGGAATGATTAACATCTTACTAATATTTTCATCTTGGTGAAAGATTTTGTAACGGATTGTAGTTTAATTTCTTTCTTCATTTACAACTTCTTCATGTAGAGTCCCAGGCTGCGTCCATGCTTTCTACCCATGTTTAGTCCCTTTCAGCTTTGAGACTGGTGGTAGATGTTCTGCATTCATTTCCCCTGAGTTCTTCACTCACAGCATCTAAGCTCTTCTTTTCAGCCCTTTATTCATCGTTTCTTGAATTGTAACCAATTGAAAGTCATGAATAGCTACCGAATCCATGAGTGGCCATGAATTCACTACCATGAGTAGTCACAAATCCACTACCATGAGAAGTCACAAATCCAAAACCATCATAGTCACTAATCCACTACCATGAGTAGTCACAGATCCACTTCCACAAGTAGTCACAATCCACCATGAAAAATGACAAATCCACTACAATGAGTAGTCACAAATCCACTAGCATGAGTAGTCACAAATTCACTACCATGAGTACCGGTAGTCACAAATTCACTACCATGAATAGCCACAAACACCTCTGATCTTGGTATATCTTTTGAGAGCAAAACCACAAGAAAGCAAGCACTGAGTCCATTTTCATCACTGGTCCCCTCTCTCTTCAGCCGAGATACTAGTCATTAATCATTTTACTCACTTTCATGAATGATCACTTATGCTTTTTACCCACGTTAACCATTTTCACTAATATGATCACATTCCATGTCAACCATTCACTCACATTAGTTTTCACATTTATTTGATTTGAACCACTGC
Organism: Notospermus geniculatus; assembly: GCA_002633025.1. Taxonomy (NCBI): domain Eukaryota; kingdom Metazoa; phylum Nemertea; class Pilidiophora; order Heteronemertea; family Lineidae; genus Notospermus; species Notospermus geniculatus. The sequence goes on along the minus strand of NMRB01000180.1, from coordinate 162,436 downwards.
TAGAGATTAAACTTGGAATACTAGTGGTTTCCACAGGTTGTTGGCTACTCCCCCAGCCTGGGCTGTCTGGACACTACCTAATTCCTAACTATATCCAGTGTATTATGAGTTAAGAATTTTTTTCCCAGTTGTATGATTTTGCACAGTTTCAGCATTCTCAATATAATTCCCTTCCATCAATGACATGATGAGTTGATCACAGCAGTGGAAACAGAAGTTATGTAAGAATGAATGTTGTAAGACTAATGTTGTGAAATCAACAAATACATGTTTTATCATGATAATTATCTCCTAAACCCAGATAGTCTCGTGGGTTTTCATCGTGGTGATGTGGAGCAGACATTGACATGAAAGAGCATAGTGCAGATTTGGTGAAAATTTGCCAAGAAATTGACAAAGATGTCAAGCTAGGCGATGTTGATGTCATCGTTATTGACACAGCAAGCAAGAGAGTTACACAAAGTTGAATGTGGTCGGACTGTGGTCTTATGTTATGAGTACTAATGTTGCATGAATCTGTACGGTTTGCATGGTGTGTATTGTGTTTGGTTCAGCTTGTACGGTCCCCCACCCTACCCCATTTTGCAATGATGCCTACCATTCCAGTTCACAGCCACGATGACATCCCCGGCTAGTGATTTGGCGATCGTGACAGCCATGGTTACACTCTTGACAGTTTAGTGTTTAAGATCTTAAGGCGTGCTCCAGTGCCTTTAGAATCATGATCGGTACTGAAGTCGTTAACTCAGAAGTTAGTGGAGGATTCCTGAGCCCCCAGAGTCTGGCTTGGCAGAGATCACCTGAAAGTCAGGCTTCCTCTCTACATGGATGCTAAAACATGTGCATTGGATTATTTGTGGCGCAGTTGTGAAGCCATCTTGTGTGCGGGGATGATCAAGGTCAAGGACAGATCATCAGCACTGTATGTCAGTCTCGGTTAGACTTTGAGCTTTCTGCTTCTTTTGCACGTCAACCCTCTTTCCCTGTTGTCAGTGAGAAAGAATTTATTTGTACACAGGATGTATCAGCTTTCATCATGTACTGTTGTCAGTGTTCACTGTCGCAGCTCTTTGGTGACCTGCCCTGGAGACTTTGCTGTGACAGATGAAGAAATTGTCCATACGGAATTTAAGCTGGTTTGACTAATATGTCACAGATGTACACAACAACGTAGGGTTTTAGAAACAGCAGGCAGCGAACCCTTGATGTATTATGTAATGCCATGTCAGCTTGTAAGGAAAGGCACACTTAAAAAAATTTCTGGTATCAGTGTGACTGCCGCATTGGGACAGTGTGGGTTAAACCGTGCTGAGGCATTCATAAGTGAAGTAGGAGAGCAACGTTGGTCAGTTTTGATGTGTTGGTAGGCCTACTTGTAAAATTTATCAATTCCAAAGTTCCAACACAATAAAAATTGCCAAAATCTGACTACGGCGGGTCCGCTAAACAACAAATAAAAAAAGAATGGCCTCAGCACCATATGTCAGTCTCAGTTAGACTTTGAGCTTTCTGCTTCTTTTGCACGTCAACCCTCTTTCCCTGTTGTCAGTGAGAAAGAATTTATTTGTCCACAGGATGTATTAGCTTTCATCATGTACTGTTGTCAGTGTGCACTGTCGCAGCTCTTTGGTGACCTGCCCTGGAGACTTTGCTGTGACAGATGAGGAAATCGTCCAAACAGAATTTAAGCTGGTGTCTTGACTAATATGATGCAGATGTAGGGTTTTAGAAACAGCAGGCAGCGAACCCTTTATGTATTATGTACCCGGTAATGCCATGTCAGCAAGTAAGGAAAGGCACACTTAAAAAAATTTCTGGTATATGTGTGACTGCCGCATTGGGACAGTGTGGGTTAAACCGTGCTGAGGCATTCGTAAGTGAAGTAGGAGAGCAACGTTGGTCAGTTTTGATGTGTTGGTAGGCCTACTTGTAAAATTTATCAATTCCAAAGTTCCAACACAATAAAACTCATTAAACCTGACTTCCTTCTTGTCATTTCTGTATCCTTTCATGTTTTTTACCCAGTGGAGGTGTCCTTTTGTTCCACCTTGGTTTTGGACCTGTGCATGGTCATGGGTACCAATGTTTTCTTAACCCTTTAGGACTCATTACAACCGTCGACGGCCGCCTAGAAACCCCTTAGATACCCCTAGCTCCTTTATTTTGCGGAACTTACATCTCAATGATGATAGATCCTCAAGCCGGCCTGGGCCGGCCGATGCAAGCGCCATCTTAACAACAGGTTGGGAACGAGCTGAATCTGGCAGGCCGGTGTAGGCCATTTTGAGGGGATCTGACCATACACCTTAACTCACTGAGTCCTAAAGGGTTAATCCCTTGTGCCAAGTCTCGCATGAATTTTGGTGATACGGGAATTCCCCCTTTTATCATGAGTTCTATCATCTTCGAACTAAATGCATGTCTAAGTCATAAGTATTAATGTGATTAACTTGTACCAGGATGGCCAGATTCTATGTCTTAAGCCCTTTTCTCATTCAAGATCAGCCGGTTCTTGGTCCCTCTTTGGCTGTGTGAAGTGTTTGGTTGCAGTATGCCAAAAGAAGATTGATCAGGACTCATGCAGCTGCATTGGAGTGTCCAGGGCAGTCATATTGTACTTTGTCTTTTTACTGTGGCTGGATTGAGACTCGAATCTGAAAAGGGCTTATGGTCAAAAAATATGTTCAGCTGAGTGTAACTATCGTTTTCCCTCATCAGCCATTTTTTTTTGTTCTTGTGTCCGACTTTCCCTGAAGCGGGTGATCCACTCTCGCGATTTTGGCTTGAGACGCGGTTGCGTTCCCTTGCGGTTACCATATAAGGACTTCCGATTGCCATATAAGGCGATCGCAAGGGACCGCAACCCCATCTCAAGCCCAAATCGCGACAGTGGATTCACCGCTTTAGTTCAGGTTTATGAAGTATCAACTGATATCAAAGTTTGACAAAAGTACAATCCTTTCCCTGAAAACAGGTGTCCCCTCTTAAAACGAACACTGTATCACTGTTCGTGTGAACTTTCGTACCTTCATCCCTCTTTTTCCAATTCAGTGGATTTCTTTTCAGATGTTGTCACATTGATTGTCAATGAGTTCGTTGTGGTTGTTGTTTGCTGTAAACTTAATCTTTCTTGCTTGTTTCTTTTGTCTCCTGTTTCTGGATGTAGATGTCGAGTTCAACGTCACTCCCGTACCTAGTCCGAATCTCGGTGTTCGCCTGAGCACATCACCATCTTGCCAAAAACACATCTTCACCACTATGCTCTTAGCAACGCCAGTCTCTGCTCCACACTCCCATGAAAACACGCCCGAGCCCCACTCGCCGCCTCCTAGTGCTGTTCGTTCATTTTCGGTGGATATTACAGAGCAGGCGCCGAAAAAGAACCATAAGGTGAAAGAAAACGGTGCTGTTCGTTTGCCTCCACCCCCACCATCGGTTGTCCGGCATAACTCATTACGTGGGCCTAGAAAACGTTCGGTTGGCAGTTTGGAAAATGCGGCACTCAAGCAGAATGACACCAATACTGGAGCAAAGACGAGGTTGGATTTAAAAGCTGAGAGATTGAAATTCATGAACTCAACACCGACGTTGTCTAAATCGTTAAGTTGTGAGAATATCAAGTCGCCTACATTAGAACTTAATGACTGTGATAGACGGACACAAAGTCGGGGAGTCATACCGGAAGATCTGAACAGAAGTTTACATCACCCGGCGTACCGGTTACCGGGAGGATTGCAGCAGGTACCAGGAGAGCCATCATCCGCTCATTCAGACATTTACGACACGGTGTTCGCCCTGCAGTCGCTGCACTCCGACGGATGGACGGATTACATAAATCGAGTCAGAAATATGTGGGATGCCCACACGACAAAACGGGTATCACTCGGTGAAACACAACGACCGTCTATCGGTCAAAGAGGTAAATCAAACTGACATGGCATGTTCGCTGAGCCTGCTGCCTTTCTTGCTGTGACCTTGCTGCTCTGTATGTTTTTTCGCTTTGGAGATGTGGACCCTGTAGTGCTGGTTTATACGTTGCTCTAGTGCTATTTTCACTAACTTTATGTATTCCTGGTGCATATTGTTTGGTTATTTCGTCCAAACCCTCTCATTTACAAACCTACCCATTGATTCTTCTCCTGCTGAGGGGTAAAACCCTTCACTCTGTTGGCTCACAAATCCTAGAGGATTGTTTTTAAGCCGTTCCATATCACACTCTTCAATAAGCCGACTAATGTTTCTGAATCCCTGGGTTAGCATCCATCATTTGTATGGTGTATTCCGTTCTGACATGGAGTTGCCTGGGATGCTGCACGACACGAGTTTCCACATGGGGAATCTGATGGATGAAGGTGGGCCCCAGCAGTTGGACACCTTCAAAGCCAACTTATTACTATCACAAATGATATCACATCTGTTACGCACGATGGGTAGGGTTGCATGTGAGAGGTTTGGGATATCTATCTGGTTGCTAGATGCCTTCTGGTTGTGGTTTCTTTTGATTGGCCATGTTGACTAACTGCATAACTATTGTACTTACTTTCCCCTCAAAAAGCTTAATCAAACTTTTGTGCAAAAGCTGAAAATCAACTCTGTACAGAACATATCAGTCTGTCAAGTAGATGAGGTGAGCAGTCTTTCAATGGGGACCCCACAACTGAGCAGGTGGCGCTGTGAGTGCAAGACCCGTAAGAGGTTCTAAACGTTGCATCTCGACGTCCTTTACGCTGTGTAACAGGGCTAAACGAGGTCCTGTGCTCGCTGCACCACCACGTGGTTCCTCCTTATGTTTCCTGATCACAGATGTTCTCTTTAAGAGTAATCTCTTCTAGAACATCTGTTACGCACGATGGGTAGGGTTGCATGTGAGAGGTTTGGGATATCTATCTGGTTGCTAGATGCCTTCTGGTTGTGGTTTCTTTTGATTGGCCATGTTGACTAACTGCATAACTACTGTACTTACTTTCCCCTCAAAAAGCTTAATCAAACTTTTGTGCAAAAGCTGAAAATCAACTCTGTACAGAACATATCAGTCTGTCAAGTAGATGAGGTGAGCAGTCTTTCAATGGGGACCCCACAACTGAGCAGGTGGCACTGTGAGTGCAAGACCCGTAAGAGGTTCTAAACGTTGCATCTCGGCGTCCTTTACGCTGTGTAACAGGAATAAACCAGGTCTTGTGCTCGCTGCACCAGCAGGTGGTTCTTCCTTGTCTTTCCTGATCACAGATGTTCTCTTTAAGAGTAATCTCTTCTAGCTCTTGTATCCTCGGCTCTTATTGCATCAAACAAATGCTCTTGTGAAAGAAACAAGTGGATCGTAGGATCCATATCAATCTCTTCAAAGACTCATAACTTCACAGGGTCCTGTGATCTTTTGCATTAAATTGAAACTTACATGTAATGCTTCCTGCTAAAGCCTGTATTCTGCTTTGATTGAATCGAATGAAAAACTCACATCAAAGGTTTAATCTCCTGTTACCGTATTAGTTTCTATCTGTCTAGAAGAGAACAGGGCTGATAATGTTATGGATGGAATACAGCTTTTTCTTATACATGTACCTACTTCTAAATTGCTCGGAATGTAGACGTACGGCACTCCCCAACGTTACGTGGACAGGCACCTTTCACATGTTTCAGGTGCTCCTCCACATGAGCATTTTCTCGTGCGAATTGGCTCTCAATGGGCAAATCGCCACTGTTGGTTTCCTTTAGGCCACATTAAAAAAATCTTAAGTTTAGCATCAGCGCCCGCCTCGAATTTTCTCGCCGCCTCAAA
>NMRB01000180.1:132064-156392 GCA_002633025.1 Notospermus geniculatus | reverse complement strand
AGCAATGTCACACATGTCACAACAGGAGCTGTTCCATGTGAGTTTTCTCTTGCAAGTTTTTTATCAAAGGGCAATTTGTCGAAGTTGGTTTCCTTAAGGGCACCGCACACGAGCGACAATTTTGACCGATTTGTCGGCCGACTTGGCTTCCGACCGCCAAAGCGACAAGATTTGGCGCTTCTGATTGGCTGATGTCTAGTCGCGCCACCAGTCTCGTAGGCGGTCGCCCAGATTTTGTCACTCGTGTGCGGTGCCCTTTAGGGTTTACGGTGAGACCAATGGCACAAATGACTGCCATTAGTTTGCCCGTATAGGAGAAAGCCAACTCGCACGGGACGGGCAATCTCACATGGAGCAGAGCCGTCAGTTGTCAACTGGTCTGGTATGGCATGCATGATGGTTGTGGATGGCTTGCATGAACTGTTGTACCTTGTGCATCGTGAACCAGCCTGTAACCTACTTGATGTTAACCCTTCGTTGTCTAGTATCGGCAAATAAAGCTTATGTTTGTCCTCTAAGTTGCTTTTTGTTTTGTTTACTTATTTTGCTTTGACCCGTGCTTTATTGATTTTGTGTTGTGTACGGTTGATTGGTATCGGAGACAACCACTTCCACCCCAGAGAATCGGGTCGTATTCCCGGTAAAGGACACCCCAGCCACCTCTTTCCTTCATTTTCATCTGCAATTTGCAATATCTTTATATCTTGGTTGTTTAAGTTGCAAACTAAACCACCTGATTTTAAGATCAATGGCACAGTGGAAAAATTGACATCTTTCACCTCTGATATCCCGGTTGAACCCCGGATCAGACCATCCTTCATGTGAGAGGGCAACAACTTCAACCACTGTAATGCTATATGGGAAGCAGTATATCTAAACTGCCATATACAGACCTCAGTCTCCCAGGGTTTCTCGCATGAACCCAGCCACCACTCAAACTCCACAATTTCACACAAACCTTTGGTACCGGGTAATTTGTAAAAGTGTACATCCTGGGTAAATGGAATTGGAAGGTCTTATGTTGTGGTGGATGTCCTTGCATGAGTCCTTTCCCCTCTCATCCCCGATTGCATGTTTTTTGCATCATTCCGAAGGAAAGTTTGCATCTTTTGAGTTCTGACAAGGGTTGCATTCATTTGGCATTCAAGGGCCTTAGTCACCAAGCCCTTGCTGGACTGGTCTTGTGAAGTTGACTGGTTCCTTAACTTTCCGCTCACATTTTTCAAAAACGGATGGAACAGGGCACCAGTCAAGTTATAAATCCATGACTGAAGCTTGTGAAAAAGGCCTCTGGATACCAAAGATTCTCTAACAACTAACCATTCTTCTCGTCATTGGAAAGATACCCTACAAATAGGCCAGTAGTCTTCATTAGTGTTTCCTAATTCATTCAACATGTTGGTTATGTGAAGCCACACACCATTATGGTTTCCTTACAATGATACACACACATGCCATACACACCACTTATTTGAGTCAAAAATGTGTTTAAGGTTTCAGTTTGACCAATCTATCCCAGCAGCTTTCAGTTGGAGCAGTTGTGCTGACAAATAACATGGAAATGACTTGGAGCATAAACATCCCTCTTCCTCTACTGTACAGGCTTCCATCCCATCTTGTCTGAATTGCCGCTTATTTTATTGTTCCAGATATTGATTTCAATACGTCGGGGTCATTCACGACAAACAGCGGATCACCAAGCCATCCCGGAGCATCCCCCATCACACCACACAAAGACTCATTCTCCAGCGTGTCCTCAGCAGCCAGTCCTGCTACACTGCCCCGTAGCCCTTCAGACAGTCTGACTCTGAATGTATCCGATGGTGGAGGTGTCTCATTTGACGCGTAAGTTCTGATGACGCTCTGCGAAGTGCATACAGTGTCTCAATCGGCTTTTACCCATGACCAAAAATAGATATTTTTGCCATGACCTACATCCTGAGCAACTCAGGCTGAGCCATTTTCGGCCTCTACCACGCCCTACAGTGTGGAGGGAAGTCGACAGAGGACATCCTTCTGGAGCCCCTGTGCTGAGAGGAAGGTGACCTGTACAGCATAAACCCCATTGTCTTGCATACTGATGGTGGCGCTGTGACTTGTATGGAGTAACAGTCAAGCCTGTCCCATCACATTTGCGAATATTTTCTTTACAGCAGTCGAACAAGTCCAAAGATTTCTCGACGAGCAAGCAAGAAGCCAGCTCCACCTCCACCACCAGTACCAGAGAGGGCATCTACCCTGCCAAGATCATCAGACGTACTTTTTCCCCCACCTCATGCACCAGTGGACAGGTCCCAGTCGATGCCTGTCGTAGCTGGGATTGATACCACAGGTTGGTTCTCATAATACCAACTTCCAAGTTTTCCAAGCACTTCAGATTTTCAAAGTCAGAACTAAGTGAGGACTTACACAATGCTATCTTTGTCTTTTATGTCCTGTTTTCTCTACAGATCATTACTTGCCATCCATATCATCTTTGGCCACAGTTCCTCAGAGTCCTGAGAAACCGTCTCTTCCCGAAAAACCCACAACAGCAACACTGGACCGCAAATTCAGTGGGCGGCCACCTCGGCCTGCACCGCCACCACCTGGCCCACCGCGAGAACAAGCAGCTTCAATGTCAGAAGATACAGCGTTGTGATGAACCTGGCGTGAAATGTCAAGCACGAATTTGTTTGAAGTGTCATAACGTGATGTCGATTTCGTCAGTTGTGTCGGGCAGAAAGACGTTTTGAAAGGCCTGTACTCTTTTTACAGGCACTTAACTTAGTTCAAATAAAGAGGCAGAGACTTGTGTGATGCGTTGACTGTTTTGGGCAACAATCTATAGTGTCATAGAACCTGCTATGCAGTCACTTACACTAAGCGGGACTGTGTATTACGAAATGTGCCAGACTGTATACATGTATGTACATTTCAGAAGAATCTTTGTGGGGTAGCTCTGTGAATGTATCTGCTGGATGCGGGGGGGGGGGCAATTGCACATGTACATAATTTTAACTAATAAGTGGAGATGAACTTGATGTTATTGTTGGAATCATCCTAGATCTGCAAGTGACTGTTTAAACTTTGAGCTTTGACATCAATTCATAAATAACACTCCAATGAAACATTATTAGACTTGTTCTAAAGGACTTCAGGGTCAATTTTTGCAACCTGCTGATACAGAAATCATTGTTTATTGAATGTACTCCATAAACCCACCTGTTTATATGAAAAGGGCTGCATACACGGTCGTTGAGTATGCACTTGCTTCTCATCCTTTCAACATGACATTGCAGTCGGGGAGGAAGTCCAGAAATCACACTTGTAATACATGACAGTGGATCTGCCAATGATTTTTATTCAAATTTGTAAAATGTGTTTTATAAAGTGAAAAGCAATAGTCGATCAAATCATTAAAATTGCATGCACTTGTAAATTCTGATTTTACTGAAGTGTGCACTAAACTTTTCTGCTGCGACTGAGTGGCATGGCAGTTACTATCTTCAACAGGGTGTCTCACAAGGTTTCAGATATGCTAGCTTGCAGTCTCTGGGTCTTCTAGTGTGATTTGTACTGTATATAAAATGATCATAGCAGGCTACTACCATAACTGCTTTGCTTTCGATTGACTGCGGGCTTTTGTGTCAATCTCAGGACTAACAACGAAAAAACTACCATGACAGAATTGGTGTCTGTTTGGATGCACGAAGCAGGCCTTCATATGTTGGTATAAAGGAGAAACTCAAGCATCCTGTTGAAAGAGGTATTGGCCTTGTCGCACCAACTCCTCGTGTCGCCCAAAAAGCTGTAACAAATTCACATGCGCTACTCATCATGCATTGCATGATGTACAGATCACATGCACTGCGCAAGGTACAGATCACATGCATTGCATGATATACTTGAACAGATCACATGCATTGCATGATGTATTGATCACATACTTTGCACGATATACAGATCACATGTATTGCTCGATGGATGTCCATTGCTCTGCCATGCTTTTGTTGTGATCTTTTGGAGTAGCATGCAAGAATGGACAATGCCCGGGTGAAGCACTCTGCTTTGAGCAGGGCTTGATCAAAGTACAGTGAAGGTACGATAGTTGTGAATGACTAAATCTGAAAGGATAAATTCTCCCAAAACTCTCTTTGGGTCCCTTCATTCGTTACCGCACAAATCTATGAAGTATACAGTAGTAGGGCCTACTGAGTATAGGCCTACCAATACCAATACTGATAATGTTGACTCTTTTTCAGATTCCTCCACTGGTATAAAGAATGGGGTTTAAAACCACATCAGTGCCGCATCCCGTCATAATACGGCCGGCAATGAAGTGGTTAATTGTGCTGATAATTCTAGTCACTTAGAGAAGGGGAGATTTCAGACCGTGTCAAGGTGCGAGGCTTGGTCCTGGCTGATTTGTAACACATGCAGAAAAGAATCGGGTACTGTACCAGGGGTCATATGATTAAAGACTACCTAATGCTTCTACTTAGATATGCACATCCTTGCCTAGTGCATCTGTATTGCAAAATTCAAGTAAAAACATTTACTTGTCTTTATTCATAGACCCAATGTCTCTCCTTCCTATACTAGGACACAATCACTCCTGACCGTCATATCTCAGCAAGTGTGAGGCATAATTGTCAGAAGTGTGCATGTCGTTCCTCACCTAGCAACAGAGTTGTTGCAACAAGTGGAGTTTTGTGATGTTCACTCAAAGGATGTCACAAGAAAAAGGATTTTGTGTATAAAAGATGAGTTGTTGGCAAAGGGAAGAATCTGCTGCGTAATTGTTTACCTGTGTACATGTATTTATATTTACTCAGAGTTGTACAGTGTCGTAGTAATTTCATCAACCTCTGACAGATCTCTGTCAGCCTCAAGTTTCATGAGAATGAGCCTTCACAATAGAGAGGAACTGGAAGGACAAACGCATTACTGAACTCATATTACTCAGTATCTTAAAGTATCTTAAAATTCATTGCAAATTTAGCATCAATGAAACTAGATACTGTAGATTTTAGTTGAGCCGAGTGTATATTTGCGCTGATCTCTGCTTCGTGATATTGAGCCTATTCTACTGAGCAGCGGCGGAGCCCGTCATCAGTCCATTTGAAGAGGAACTGCTGGACCATGATGCCCAGTTGTTTTGCTGCCTTGCTATATCTATTGCTTGAGAAGGGTTAAAGACAAAATCCACTTCAAAGAAACCATTGAAGGTTCACTCATCTACTCCCAAGAGTGCAAAGTCCAAACTTACAAGGTCCTATCCCTGTGCCCTATGTACTTTACATCAGTGTCCCCGGTGTATGATGATATGCATAATAGAACCCTGCACAATGATTCATCTAATGGCATAATGAATAGACTATTGGATAGAGCATTTTGTTGAGGCTCTGCTCTGTACTTAGAGAACATCAGCGAATGAACCAAACTTACCAGGCTAGATTTATAAAGGCATCATTCATGAAAGCAATCTAAAGGCTCGCTTTTGAAATTTTGACGAAAGACATCGCTTTTGTTACTTCAGTTGTCGAAGACGACAGATGAATTTTACAAATATTTTTTGATTTGGTGAATAGGAGTATTTCTTGGTGATTCTGGAGTTCATTGGTTAAAAATTTTCACAAAATGAACTGCACCTGGTGTTGAAGAAAATGTTAGGGTCAAATCCCAGATGACAAGAGATTGCCCCCAGGTCTCTAGTGATTAGATTTTTCTGTGATTTCTGTTCCCTCGTAAAGGGTCCTATCCAATACTCACTTCAGTAGATCCACTTATTGACTGTCTTGCCCCTGTTTTCTGTGTTAACTATGGTTTCCTGTTTCTGTTAACTTTTGTCCTTCTTTTCAAGTGCTGAAGCTCTAAGGTTGTGCTAAATTGATGAGTAATTCATAAAATAGTTATGCTGGTGTTACTCAATGGTCTGTGTTTTATTTCTAAGTTTCTAAGAAGTGTTGTACATATATGTACTAAATAAAACATTTGAGGAGGGCAAAATGTGTCAAGTTTATCCAACCAGGGGCATACTTCTTCAAGTTGTATATTACCGTACATAATGGCTGAATGACTTGTAAAATTCGAGAGGCAGAAGATGATGTTATTTGTTGTCGAAATGAAATAATCTCATTGTTGTAAAGTATATTTCACTTGTTTGCTCATTGTATTTGGCAGTTGCCTGCTTACCATGAGAGAATTTCCCCATATCCAGTCCACATGCTATGAGAAGCCTACTTCGGCACACTTCTGTTGGAAGAGGTTAACGAATGGAGTGGACATTACATCTTCAAGAAGGGAAGGTCTTCACACTTTGGTGCTTTATTCGGCTGTAACATCATGTATCCTGCATATGTCCTGTGTGGACCTTCTGTAAGACATTTAGCTGCTAACAAAATGGGCTTTCATTTCATTATGGGTGTAAAATTACAAAACGGTTTAAAACCTTATTTATAGATGTTGTGATGAGCTGTCAGTAAAGGTTGTTTGCTTCTCTACTGAGATTCTCCTCCTGTGTGTTGGTTTTCTTGCTATGGGCAATGCAACCATAGGAAACCACATGCATGGGCAAATGTTTCTGTCATTGTTGGTCTGAGCATCAGTGGTGAGGAAACCAGGTGGAGGAGAGCCTTACGGAATTGTATCTTTGTGGAAGTGGAAAGCTTTCTGGAGAAAACCAGCTTGCTCAGATTGACCTGACCTATTCGATACGACCCATTTGAACTGCTGGGGCAACATTTCCAGCGGCATGATTGGTCGATGGTCCTCAATCGTCAGGGGTTAAAAATAACCTCTTCCTAAATCCGTCAACTTGAACACAGTTGTGAATTTCTCAAATATTGTACTGAGTCGCCCGCTTGAGCCTGTAGAATGAATAACAGCATGATCATAGGTACTGTACTTTAGAAAAAAGATTATGATAATTACAGTATTTATTAGCTTGCTTCCTAATTAGAGGAACTAAATCACATTTCAGTATTTGATCTTCATAACCGTTTTGACAGTGTTTGAACGATGGGCAAGTTAAACTCAGCTTGGGAGTCTTCAAGTGTGTGATGCTACAAAGCCTCAGTTTATGATAAGAGGTGTAGTTGGAAGGGTGACCCCCCTGTTATCAATGTCCAGGTACATTGTTCTATGATTAATCCACATGGTTCCTTTCTAATATCGGATATTTTCAGAGTAGTCAAATCCAACCTTTTCATGTTGGATAACAGCATGTTTTCTCAGCTCTAGTTGGTCCTCAATTTACTGACTTTGATATTAATGTAAGATATGATTAGAGCTATAATCAAGATAATTTTACTTGTAGAAATAAAACTTTGGCAAATAACACTGAAACAATGTTCTCTTTTTTCATTATAAAAAAGAATTTGTGTCAATAGCCCCATGGTTATGGTATCTGATAGATGGAGAGAAAGTTGATTTTCATTGGCACTTCATGGAGTGGAGGCGAATGAAACACGGGTCGTCATTGGTCAAAGAAATGGAAGATGAGTCACTTGATCCAGATCCGCCAATCACTGCCGGCGTCTCTTATAGTTTCACTTTTCCTGTGACGTAGAAGGTTGTTCGAAGTCTCTGTCGGGCGTATCCCCCGCCTCCTTTAGACAGTGAACCAATAGTAACGTCGGCTTCCATATGGTCCGTTTGTCTGACGTCTTGGGGCAGTAAGCCATGTACGAGTCGAGGACATCATCCATGAACTCTTGTCGTAGGTGTTCGGGAATCGCTCTCACGTGAGGTAGCAGTATTTCAAGCATGCCTGAAAGAGAGAGACCACAGTCACAGCAGGTCCACCAGCCTCTGAGAGGAGAAAGCCCACGGAATAGAAGTCCTCAATACAAAAGCCATATTCCTAGCTTTATGGGGGTGATCCACTGACTTTACGACGAGTTTACGATCAGTTTGCGACTAGTTCACGACGGCAGTCGTCAACGAATCGCAAACTCGTCGTAAACTAGTCGCAAACTGATCGTAAAGAAATGACATAACGTTGAAGCTGATCCACCGAAAAAAAATCAAACACGTTTGATCTCGTCGTAAACATAATAAACTCGTCGTCAACAGAATTCAGTCGTGAACGAGTCGCAAACTCGTCGTGAACGCTGATCCACCGGCTATGATTTTTCGTGGTAAACTAGTCGCAAACGCGTCGTGAACCAATCGTGATCGTAAACTCGTCATAAAGTCGGTGGATCGCCCGCATTAAGGCCTATGTACACTATCAACATTTCAGGACACATGTCGCGACACATGTGTCCGACACAGATGGACACAGAAATTTTGTCCCTGTATACACTAGACACATGTCGGGACACATGCTGCGACACAGTGTTGGGACACATGTTGCCAATATTTTTGCTCTGTACACACTGTCAACATTTCCAGCAACACGGTGTGTCGGACACATGTATCCCGACATGTGTCTTGAAATGTTGATAGTGTACATAGGCCTTTATGGTAAGCAATGGCATTGCCTCGAGTGGAGTGAAAAGCAACGTGCCACAACGACAAAGTCCCTTTTGCTGGCAATAACTAATGAAATGTTTCATAAAAAACGATAAAAAGTTGCACTTGCCACGGCATCTGTCGTCTGAATCGGGAATATATTCATATTCCTTCGTCTTTGCTGTAAGAATGGTGAAACCAGCATCTTTGACCACGTTGCTGTAACCACTGACGGGGTCGGGGATTCTCCACCGTATTAAACCATTCTTTGACGTGTTCCACTGCATTGCGGTGAATTTCTGAAAATGACATTAACGTTTTGTGGAGAAAAGTTTCTCACTTTTCGAAAAAATAACGCAGGCAGCGACGTTTTGGAAACGACGGCTATGCAGACAATCAAAGCACCATGAAGCTGAAATGAATGACAATGCAAGGGCACAACTGGCACTGCATGCTGCTTCTACGAAGTTTTACCGCAAGTACCATTTTCTCTGGACTGCTTTCATATACCTGTAACAGAAGGAGATGGTGTATGGAGGAGTTGGGTGTTACACCATCATCTTGTAAAAAGACCGCAAGTACGACACTCTGAACCGCCAAGGGTTGTCGCTACGCCGTCCGTCGCTCGGCTGCTCCCTCGAGTCAGGCGGAGCGTAGCCCAAAGCCGAAGTGACCGGAACCTTGATATTTCAAGATGTCGTAAATGAAAAGAGCAGTTACCTCAAGATAGCGCTGCCAACGCGGGTGATCCTTTATTTCTTTCATTAGCCTCAGGAAAGCCGCCGATGGTTTTATGCCCAGCACAACGAGCACCTCCCCTCCTGGCTTGGTCATTGCGTAGATGTTCCTCAGTGCGGCAAGTTGGTCGTCCACCCATTGCATACACAGAAAGGAGAAGACGAAATCGAAGTTCCTCCGCCAGGAATCTTGGATCTGTTTACTGTTCTGTATGTCCATGACGACGTAGTCGATTTGTTCCGAAGAGTTTTGGTCACGGGCGTATTGTACCATAGACGAGAGCTAGAAAGACAAGATGGCAATAGGCCACAAAGGGTTCCCTCTATGTCTTTATAAAGCAGTGGTGCCACGAGGGCCGAGCACAAATCTGAGGTTATGCCAATAACATCTCACAGTACCCTCCGTGGCTTAAATATAAAGTTGATTGACTAAGCGGTTCTCATGGAAGGCCATATTGGAAGTCGGTGCGCGACAAAATCGGTAAGACCCCTCATCGTACACCGTTAGGAAGAGGGGAACTCTAATCGCACGAATGGGTAACGCCCACGCCTGAGTGCTCCGTATCAGAAGACGTATGTTATTGATATTCTGAAGGCTCCTGCAGTGTACTCATGTGGGGTAACTGATAGGCGTCCTAAAAGCGTCCACTGAAGCGCTTCCTCGGGGGTACGACCGTCCAGCAATCTCCGGATATGAGCAGAACATTGAAAGTTGTCTGGGAGTGTGTGAAGGAGTTAGCAAGTGGATCGTGGGCGGTATCTTGATGAAAATGTTTGTGTAAGTTGAATTTCGGCGGAGGTATCGTTTTCACAAGCTTCGGCCGGGATATCGTCGGGTGCGACGGGGATTGAGGCACGAGTCGGACTTGTTGTGTGATGGAGAAGACGGAAAATTATGATACGCAGAATAAGTATTAACTAATCATTACTAAATTAGATTTATCAGTGATGTCAAGGATACATGTAGATCATGATTGTAAATGCTGACTATAATGTTGAATCTTTGATGCTGTATGAAACTCAGCGTCAGACTGAGATTCGAATCGGGAATTTTTTCTCAATAGCGGTGTTACGGACAGAATTTCTTAACGACTTTTACTTATCGGCCATTTGATAGGTTGAGATCACAACGACTTCCGTTTAAATCTGGGCCAATTCTTTTTAAGTTACATATATTACATTAGCGTTATCTGCGACTGTGTTACGGAGATGACGGTATCACCGTTAACGACCTTTCTTAACTGATTTAGTAATCTAACTAATGTAAACATTCAATTAATTGCTACGCGGTCTTTGAATGTGTTGCATTTCTGTTTGACACCATGAAATAGTTGATAGATGACAGTAATCAGCGATGCCAGATTAGCGGGGTAGGTAGCGACCCTCCGCCGATTAGACTGGTCCCCTGTCCTCCATAGAGCGGCTCGAGGACAGCCGCTCGATGACAGGGGACCAGTCTACCCTCCGATTGTGATTCGAAAGGCAGTGTCTTCTTCACTTGTGATCAGCAGGAGCATGGTCTATTGAAGTAACAGCTTTAACCTGCAGCTATTACTACAATCAGCCATGCCCCCACTGATCACAGGTGGGGCATCTTGTCCTGACCAGCGTTACTCTCGTCGAAGGGCGAAATAGGCCTTGATATGTCAAGATGCAGGCGGAATATTCCACGAATTGCCCCCTTTCGGCCATAGGCTGAACTCTCGTCTCCGACTCAAGGACAAGGCGAGATGTAAGCCAATCTAATACCATGAATTCTATGAAGCGGACTTGCTTATGTCTTTCTAGTAGAGAGAAAGGTGATCGCCCCTCAACGAGTAAAAACATGACAGATACAGTCCCTTAGGGATTAGGCTTCGTTAGAAAAGGTGAGACATTTTCTTCTGATATCACATATCGGTGACACGTCATACATTCTTGTATTTGCCCCAATGTTTTCGAATCATTGCTATGATTGCTCATACATAGTGAATACTATGAGCAAGTGCACTCTTAAAAAATTCTTGTCACCGCAACTTGTCTGCGAATATGGATGAGATGCTTTAGTCAGCCTGACGAATTACGTCATTCATGACACAATTTACTTGTCATGGCGAGTCGCACATCTCTGTGACGAGTTCAGTTTATCCAGTTGACAAGGTCTCTAGTTATGGCGATAAGTTGCAGGTGGCAGGACATTATTGCGCATGCGCTTCCCTCACATTTATCGCTCAATTTCTTGAACTCTAAGCATGCTGTCACCATCGTTTCCTCAATAGCCACGAGGGTTTAGGGGTTATGTCTGGTAGTTTATACATTTCATAGGTCGTAGGTTCGAATCCCGCCGTAGGCCCGAAAATTTGGGAGAGTTTTTCTTTCATATGTACCTATCATTAGTACTTGTAACTACCGCATAACGGTATCTTGGCGCATAATTTTTAATTTTTGTGTAGCCTGAATGACGAGATGTAGTTGTTTCAATGATAAGATGTCTCTTTTCCGAGGATGACAAGCTAAAAACTTGTCAATTGACAAGATAGACCCTGTCAATTTAAGCATATTCTGAGAACGAGTTCCAGCTTGTCAGTACGACGAGAATTTGTTAAGAGTGTGAATGCGGGTCCCTTTCCTAACTGACGAACTTGAGTCCTTATACATGTGTATATAGATCTTCGTAATCTGGTAATTTGACAAACGATTCCGTTGTCAGCCAGTTTCATTTTCGTCTTCGGAATCAGTCCTTTATCAATGCATCAGATTGCTGTCAAGTTTCGGCATCAGAGTTTCTTACCGCTTCCTACGTCATTGCATACCACGGTTTTTAACGAAGGGAACCAGCATTAACCCCTGGCAGGAGGTAATAATCGAAAGTTTGCTGTCAGATAGTCAATTATTGCTGTCAGACAGCAATAATTGCTGTCATACAGTACTGTATGACGGCAATTATTGCTGTCTGAGAAACTGTCACGTGGGGCGGCGCCTTAAGTCTTTGGGGGCCAGTTTCATAACTCAACAAAAGGGAGTTTCTCCAAGAAAACTCTTCTTGATTTGAATGAATCTCAGAATAATATGAAGCAGAAAAGGAGGATTACCTTATCAATGGCGACAATCTTCGACCTTGGAAACCGTTCCACAAGAATGTTGGTGACCTCTCCCGTCCCGCAGCCGACATCAAGAATACTCCCTGGCCGATCACAAAGGGGCAAAAACGAATCAAGGGTCTCCTGAGCCCATTTTCGGGGTCCGAGATTATATTGTGAATAAATATACGGGTCGGGATTCATTTTGATGAAATCACAGTTATCCTCGATCTCAGCTTCCGATTGTCGGGCACGGTGAGTAAAGTTTGTTTTTCGAGTTTGGTTGTTCAACCACACTTTTATCGCGATCTAAACACTTCTCCAAGTCCCAGTTGGCTGAAACAGCAACCTGCTGCCATATAGAGTGAGTTTCAAGTCGGCTTCCGGGTTATGAAACAAATTGGCAAATCGGGTGATCGTCCTAAAGTTTGCTTACCAAGGAAATTACCTTCATATTATCTTGATTAATACTTGGACTCTATAAAATTTTTCAGCGACTCTTACGAGAAAATCCTGACTCATGAGGATGCTTTTTTCTACGAGCTGTCCCGAATCCTTTCTTCCAGGGAAATACAGTCGGCGCAGCCCCGGCCTGTCACGCGTACCGCTTTGAACTCCTGCCAGCCTCCGCGGGGAGACCTTGAACTGGCGCAGAGGTTCCCGATTCGATATTTTCAAAATACTTCAACGATGCGGCGTGACCCACGGGTCCCCAGCCGAGGTCAAAATCATCATATGTATTTTCGTTTCTTCAGAAGTGTGCCATGGACTCGTATAAGTATTTGAAAACTAGCCATCACTTGACAGCTGTATAAATTAGTTTAAGCACACACGCAATTTCGTTTTCTCGGTGCATTAGGCTGTGGGTGCAGCCGTGTATCCGCCTCTGGACAGGAACTGTACTCGGTGATGTGAATTTTATTCTGTCGGTGGGGTTCGTTGCGGGTCGCGTGTGCCACCTAAACATTTGGAAGACCCAGCGGTCCAGTACAACCAAACAGAACTGAACTCATGGGTGTCCCAGGCCACCTCCTGTCCTCAAGTGCCAGCAACCTCACCCCCGCGTCTCTATAGTGACCATTTGCCCTCTCGAGCACCAGACGACTCCCACTTAGAAATTCAATGGAAGCCACCCTCTTATACCTACACTGTATTGTACGTACCTAATGCATCGTTTCCAAGGAATATTTAGTGTGTGACGTTCGGACAGTGAATACTATTAGGGAGGTTTAGAAATCAAATGATAAACGTAAACGTTAACGACAACGTTATTTTGTACCAAAAATGCAATATAAAATCTGGTTAATGTGTAGTATGAAAAATAACGTTGTCGTAAAGTTTTGGTTTATCGTTTGATTTTGAAACCTCACCGGTATCGACACTTTAGCGTTAACAGTGTTGTCGCTCACGAGGCGGTCTCTCTCACTCTCTGTTATCCCTCACTTCCATTAAATTGCCAGCAACATTGATGTTCATTCAAGTATACTTGAATGAACATCAATAAATCATCATTGGTCCAGAAACTCCTGCCTGCTGTCCTCTACAAACTTTCAGACTTCTCCATCTCGTTTCTTGAGAGGGTGTAAAACACTTGTTTATGTTTGCCGTTGTTGATACAGCGCTCGCTAACCTGTCCGAGCCGTTCCTAACGGCACTTTTGACAATGTTTGCTTAGTTAAGTACATTTCAAACACTTTATCCCGGATATGAGAAGGCTGCAACTTCATCCACGCCATATCTACGAGAGGAGATACCATTACTGGGGGACTGACATGCATACGATCTCATCACGCCATTGCGAAAATCGATGTTTGAAACGGTCAAGGCCGACTTAAGGTCAAGGACTCAGTTAACTCTGCTCTGCGTTTTGGTTCACTCATGAAAATGAAGTTTTTTGAAACATGGTAATTCTGTCTGATTATACCTGTAATATTGCTTTAAATCTACGGAGACACTGAATGAAATGTGAAGGGTTAGTCGGACCGTGACCTCCCAAGTCCTCAACGTGTGCTTGGGTACGGTCATTTCAGTCATGTTTACCTTTAGGAGATGTCAGAATCACTCTTGAGGACATCAATGAGTAGCCTACAATGGAGGTATCCAGGACCTATTCAAGGTCAGAGCTCAAGGGGTTGGTTGCCGTGATGTCCTGGCAGGCTACGCGGCGGACACTGGAGTCATCAAAGGCACACTCAGGTGAAGTCAGCTGATTCCACCAGCCGCGAAGGGAAGGTGACATGAATAGCTTGTATTTAATATTAGCAAAAATAGATAAGAGAGGAGTTTTAATTAACGGTTGAACAAATGATACGAAATTGCCAGGCATAATTGATTTATTGCAGAGATAATTCGTTAACACCTGCTCCTCCAGAAAAGAGCAACCTGTTAGGCACAGACACATAAATTATCCATATTATGGATAAAAAGTATTAATAATATTCATAATATTAAATATCATGAATAATTTATGCGTCTGTGCCTGAAAGTTGCTGGTCTGGATAAGCAAAAACTGGTGTTGATTAATATTAATTTTCCTTAATAAGTATGATAAAATGACGAAGTTCATATACCGGGTAAACATTATGAATTAAAATGCAAATTTGTCTCTTTCAAATCATTTCAGTGTGCCATTTTCGATCATCGAGGCACTCCAGAAAGGCTTGAGTGCTAAAAAGGGCTTCAGTGTTTAAGGTAAGAGGAAGGGAAAAGTGGCGGAGATGGATAGGCCCTACGGATACGGGGCTCCCGCCTTCACAACAAACAAACAACGAATTGTCTCTGGTGT
Source organism: Notospermus geniculatus (assembly GCA_002633025.1). Lineage (NCBI taxonomy): Eukaryota > Metazoa > Nemertea > Pilidiophora > Heteronemertea > Lineidae > Notospermus > Notospermus geniculatus. Next base: position 141,372 of record NMRB01000180.1, on the reverse strand, counting down.
CACTCTCACTGCCCTCCATGAATGACAATGGACAGTTTTTACAGGTTTTTACGATGATAAAACACACCCCCATCCATTCTTTAAACATTTCGCTACCATAGACCAGGGCCGACCGCAATGAAAGTCCGATAGAGCTACCAGCCCCTATCGGCAGTTAGTTATAACGCATTTTTCCAAACTAAACCGTATAGGACCGAAATCACTATCGGACTTGCTGTGCGGTCCGTCCAGACCGGTCCATAGCGGTCGCGTTGGATCAGTATTCGATTCATGTCCATGGGACGTCATGACACCAGGCATCGTTTTGAAGTCGAATAAAAAAAACCTGCGCATTGCATTGTTTTCACACAAGTACCTGGTAGATGAGAATCTATGTGGCACGAGAGATTTGGTTATAACCCGTCTCTGAACCTGAGGATTCAACGTTCAACGTTTTTGGTATGAATAAATAAGAAAATGCAAGTGCAGAGCTTTGTATCTCACTTTTATTTTAGATGCGTTGACAGAACACAAGCATTCTCAATAATTGTCTTCTGCCGCTGCAGTCGCAGAACCGCCAGCTGGAAAAAAATGCCAAATGGTAAAAGTTAGCCGATAGAAAATTTGAACCCGAGGGTGAACGCGGTCTATCCGAAGGTCGAGTTGCAATCGCATATTAAAATTTTGGAATAGCTCTGCACTATGGGCGATTCCCGTAACATATACCTTATTTACACTACATAAAAGTCCGGGCTCAGCCCGTGCTTTTTGCGTTTACACCTATGAATCGCCGTGTCTAAATAAAGCCCGGGCTTATTACAACCCATACATGCCGCATACATGCTCAAAACGCCCGGGCTTGCAGGGCTTCGAAAAGTTCGGGCTTTTTCAGACAGGTGTAACCAAGGCTACATGTATAAAGTCCACCTGATCAACTCACCGGCGGGATGTCACTCAACGACCTTGGAATTGGCCACGGAGACGACATGAAAATGACTTCGGGTGGATCACGCACGGGTCTGTAAACGGGCCTAGATGTTTGTCTATAAGTATGAATATAAGTACATGTATTAACATAAAGGAATCAAACATAAAGGTTTAGCTGCGAACGATGAAGTAACTGAGGGATACACTTCATGTGTTGCCACCAGATGTCTCTTACTGCCTGAATTTTGGCTTTACGTAGTAGGCAGGGGCTTCATCTTTTTTATGGTGGTGGGATACATGAATCTGTCAACTTGATGCCTCGAATTCCACTTTTTTAGGACAGGAGAGCTATTTTCAGTACAATTAGTGTTCCACGTGCAAATACGTTGGCCTATTCAAATGTGGGATACGGTAAAAAAAGGCACTGGTAAAAACAGCACTGGTAAAAAAGGCACGAAAAGTTAGAGCGGTAGGTAAAACAGGCACTACCACAGAAAATGCATGGCTTGTTCAGGGTATTTCTGTGGCATAAATATGATGCTTTACTTTCATTGATAACTGCATATTTCCAGATGTTTTGACATTGTCAAATAGACTTGCACTCAGTCAAGCACTTGGTCAGCCCCTACTACACTCAATCAAGCACTTGGTCATACATTGTCAGCCCCTACTATCCAAAGAAGTTTTTTTTTGGTGGAAATCCTGTCAAAGCGGTTAATGCTTATTACAAGAAACATTCTTATGTTACATTTCATTCACTTTTATGACATCTTTATCACATGAACATATTTTCCTGCATCTTGACAAGAACAATTTTATCCCAAATTGTTATTCTAATTCAAGTGAGTCGTGCAGATTGTTTATCTGTTAACGAGGTAAAAAGAGAATCCCTTCCTAATTATTGAATTTTATTATGATTCTTAATTATTTGTTAATTTTGGCTTAATTTTGGCTTGGTGAAGAAAAGAATCCATTCCTAATAATTGAAAGGCCCGTTTCCACTAAAGCCGGTGACAGACTGGCGCGTACGCGGCGCGTCCTGCAGGCGTTCACCAATCAGATTCTTGGGTAGGTCCGTTTCGGTCCGTGTTACCGCCTCCCTGATTGGTTGAACGCTTCCCAACGCGCTGCTTACGCGCCAGTCTGTCACCGCCTAAGGGTAGGAACACACCTAACGCGATTCGCATGCGATTGGGCGACGCATGCGTCAACGCAATTGTTTGCGTGCAGTGCGGTGGAAAATAACAAAGGCGTTGTCGCATGCGTCAACGAATCGCGTTAGGTGTGTAGCCACCCTTAGGGTAGGGACACACCTAACGCGATTCGATGACGCATGCGACAACGCCTTTGTTATTTTCCGCCGCACTGCACCCAAACAAAGGTTTTGACGCATGCGTTGCCCTATCGCATGCGAATCGCGTCAGGTGTGTCCCTACCCTTAAGGGTAGGGTCACACCTGACGCGATTCGTTGACGCATGCGGCAACGCCTTTGTTATTTTCCGCCGCACTGCACGCAAACAAAGGTTTTGACGCATGCGTCGCCCTATCGCATGCGAATCGCGTTAGGTGTGTCCCTACCCTAAGGCTTAGCGCACATGTCCGACAAAACTCGATCCGTTAGGGGTGTTTTTAAAGTAGACTGACCCAACGCTGTCGACTCGTCATTCAGCCAGGACAGTCGATTTTAACAGACACCCCTAACGCATTGAGTTTTGTCGGACATGTGCGCTAAGCTTAACAGCAAATTACGCCGTAGTTTGCGGCGAGCGACGCGGTTTTCACAGGGTTTTGGATAATCCTTCGATGGTTTAACAATGGGTGATTTTAAATTTGGTGTTAAATGTAGGGCCAAATTCATAAAGGTGTTTAAGACTTAGACGCGTGTAACTTCACTTTGCACAGGGCCGTATTCAAAAAGGGTGATCATCGCGCGATTAGGTAAAAGACTAAAGTGTACTTATAACGTATGACTTTACGTCCATGAAGCTCTCCTACGCCAACCATGATTGGTGAATTACCTGTCACGTGACAATATATAAGTTACCGATACGTAACCTTTACGTTACGCTAATGAATAGAAAACGAGCCCATTTTACACTCGACTCCGCCTACAGGATCGTCATGGTCAATGAAATGGGTTGACCCGTACACGACTTTGCATATCAAACGCGTCTGGTCGAGTGAATGCAATAGATTTGATCTTTTTCGTGATTAGTTAGTAACACTAACAGCAATAAAGGTGGCGTAATTGTTTTTTTATCGACACGTGCGCAGGGATTGGGGGTTATCGAGAGAAAGAGGGGCCTTGTTGCGACAGTATGGATAGGTTGCATTATTCTCCTCGGCTTCCCCTCCGCCACCACCACCACCCTTTCAACACCACTGGATTATCTACCAGCACCACGTCATGGCTGAGATATTCCCATGGCAATAATATCAACCTATGAAATGGAAATGAGAGCCAAATCCAGTATCATTCGCTGCAAAGGGTGGGTTTATGGTCAGTAATTATAGCAGGAGGAAACCGCAGTGTCGGGAGAAATAATGCGTTTCCAAAGATAGTAGCGGCTTCTCCATCACATGAAGATGAGTTCAAACGGTGATCGAACCCGCATCAGGGGCGCAGGCTGGGGGTGCAGGTGCATCCTGCCCCTCCCCAAAAAAGCTTCAGTGAGTTCCGCTTAAGAAGTGTTAAAAAAATTAAAGACACCAGTTTTCACGGTTCAGCTGGATCACATGTTGCAACAGATAGCAGGTTCATCATACATCCGTGTGTCAGGAAGATAGTACTGTACATGTACGCATCCTGAGAAATGATGTATAAGGAAAGTCCGACTCTTTGAATTTGGCCAAATTGAATTTTGTCAATTTTATCTTTGAAATTTTATCTTTGAATTTAGTCAAAAGCATGCAGAACGTTACTTTCCGTTTTTTTTCTGCAGTGGAGTTCCACTTACCAAATGAGTGCCCCCCCCCCCACTATACAGCTTCACACACGGGAACTAGCCTTCGCCCCTGCGCACCCGACATATCGCTAAATTCTTTCGTAACTTCCCCTGCGCAATTGCCATGCTTCATGAGGGATTTGAATCTCCCCTCCCGCCTGTATGGGAAACTTCATTCTTTATTGCGTGCGCGAGTCAAGACACATTGTGCCCTTTGTAATTCACCAGCCATACAACTATCTCATTCATATTCATACGGAGGCTTGTCCTAAAGCCTAATGTGAACCAATCACGAGCTGCACGTTGCCAGACGTTATATATTATCAAGGTTACGTTCAGCACTGCAGCGCCACTCTGGTGGAAAATGACGGCGCAACCAATCACATTCCAGGTTACAAGCTGAACGTAGCCGAACGTTCATTATAAGTAACCGTACCGTCCACTTTAGTCTTTTACCTAACTAAGACTTAGACGCGTGTAACTTCACTAAATGCACACACTTCCACCGTACTATACGTTTGACGAAGTTACACGCGTGTATGTCTTAAACACCCTTTTTGAATACGGCCTACAGACTTCCGCCACGCATTTGACGAAGTTATGGCCCGTAGTGTTTAGTGTCAGTGTAACACTGTCTGGAACACTAGAAATAAAATGTTGGCGTTAACGCCAGGTGTTGGTACGATCTCAGTTTAGAGCTAGAGTTAGTCAGTGATATTGTAACACTAACACCAGCTGGGATACCCAACTTGGTGTTAATTTCAACTTGGTGTTTTAGACCAGTATTGTAGAGAGTTTTCTGGAGGTGTCAACACTAATCTCTAAGCGTTAACACCAGAAAGAGTTTATAGCTAGCAAAAATCAGGCGAATGTCCTCAGGGGTTTGTGTGCGGTGACGAAGGGGGCGAGCACTAAGAACCCCTGATGAAAACATTATTTCCGCGGAGAAAACATTATTTCCGCGGAGAAAACTTTTCTCCGCGTAGAAAACATTATTTCCGCGGAGAAAACATTATTTCCGCGGAGAAAACATTATTTCCGCGGAGAAAACATTATTTCCGCGGAGAAAAGTAGAAAAAAAATAAAAATATAAAATAAAAACTAAATGTCCCTTATGGGCCACCGTAGAGGAAAGACTTACGCGGCAGGAGGAAAATGCGTTGCAATCTTTCCAAGTCCGTCCGCTTGACATATCGACGGACCAGGTCCATGATCTCAGAAAGCTCGTCCTCCGTGACGGCCGACTCCGTACATTGGACACATGCCACAATCAGAAGAACGAACGAGAACACCACGAGAAATTTCATTTTGTGAACTTTGCTCCGTCGCAGAGTGGAGAGGAAGGTATGAAGGGACAGCTGCCAGACAGCAGAATAAATAGGCCTACTCTCATGGATAAAAAATGTCGAACAGTTGTTTTCTTAATGGATTTCATGACGCATGTCAAGCAGACACCCGATAATTTATTCCATTTAAAATCTGCTGGGGACGCAATCCCATTACCACATAGACCTGATCCTACCAACCCGCACGCTGCAGTCGTTGCTTGTTTGGTAGGACACCTGTATTGGCTTCATCTTTGGTGAAATTGGGTGATTTCAAAGTTGGTGTTAACACGGTGTTTGGAATGCATTAAAGCATTGTAAACACCGTGTTAAAACCATCTTCAATTGTTTTCTGCCGTTGCAATCGCAGCACGCCTGGCACGGAGCTGAAAAAATGGCCAAACGATAAATTTAATAGTTGTAGGCAGAAAGATTTATTAACATGGTTTTTTATGACTATGCACACCAGGCGATATCCTCTCGCTACCAAATCAAACCTGTGTTCGATAGGCCTACTGGAAGATGATGATGCGATCTGCCCAAAGGTAGCACTGTGGGCACTGTGGGCGATTTTCATAAAATAAGTCCGACTGATCGGCTCACCGGCGGGATGTCACTTAACGGCCGCGACAGGCACGGATCCAGAGGGGGGCGGAAGGGACGTACGCCCCCCCCCCCCTATTTTTGGCAGACCAATGATTTTTTTTAGCAAGAAAAATTCAATCACATAAAAAATTTGAGTATTTTGCTCTCAGATGCCAGGAAAATGCATCTAAAAGCACTTAAATTGTCAAATTTTCCCGGGGGAGGACCCCCAGACCCCCCGTTTGGGCTTCCCGCTTTCATTGTCCGCCGCATCCGTCAAGCTACGCCCCCCCCTTTCTGTCAACCCTGGATCCGTGCCTGCGCGACATGGGTGGTTAAGCGGGCTGGCCACGCAAACGGCTGGAAAATTTAGAGATTGCTGTAAGTAAAAATAAGTACAAGCGTGGACATCGAACCCCACGTTTTGAACCCGATCACTCGCCCTCGCTCATTTTCAATTGCAATTGCGTCAAGGTCCAAGAGACGAACCCCCATCGCCACCCGAATGATACCAGAAGCCTACAGCCCATGAACATTTGGAGAAGCACATGTCGATGTGTTTAGGTTATGCCCGGGCATTATGACGTCACATTTACAATGGTCACTACATTGTAATGGTTCTCTCTATGACGTCACTCAAATGTGAAAAGAGCGGGAAATTTGAATTCCAACATTACATTTTGGTGTTTATTTCGGGAATGGGTGCAGATTTTCAAGTCAAACTTTGTGAGTCCTGAAGTGATATCATAAGGTGTTTGGAACTGTGGATGGCTCAGTTTGGTTGGCAAACATGTCGGTTCCCCTTTAACTGCACATAAAATTAAATTGCAATCTTTTTTATTGAATTTGAAAAAAATGTCTGTGCGTAATAATGAACATGTTTTGCATACCATAATTTTAGACACAATTATTCCAATATAAATGTAAAATTACTGAATGAGGCAACAATCCAACACCTGCCAGTAGATAAGCCGCTTGGCATAAGCCATGTTAGAATCCCATATCTGAGATTTAGGCGTACTACATACGTGCGAAGTTTCAACACGATAACTTACGTCATTACAGAACATGCCAACCCTGTAATTTTGGACGAACTTGACCTCTGTGACTTTGAGAAGTTCCATTGCAAATACATGTACTTCGGGGGGGGGGGGTANCGGGGGGGGGGGGGTAGGAAAAATTTCGTCAGCAAGTCAGTACAACCTAAATGTACACACATACAAAGTTTCAACCCGTCATCAAAATATATCCCTTTGAATTTTCACAAAACGCCCCTACTGGCCAAAATAGGAATTGCATCGCACCCAAAATCGAACTTTGTGGCCATACACATCCTTATGCAAAGTGAAAATGATCCCACGAAAACTTCAGGCGCTGTCCATCTGACGAGGAAAAGTTTGAGATTTTCATTTTTGGCCCCCTAGTGGCAAAGTCAACAATCAGATTGCACCGACATTTCGTTTCTTAGTCCGGCACTAGAACCTAGATACCGGGGTACATAAGTTTCAACGCGATAGCTCAAAGCATTCTCAAAATATAGCCCGTCGAAGTTTTGTTTCACAAAACGCCCCCTACTGGCCAAAATAGGAATAGCATCGCACCCAAAATCGAACTTGACTTTATATTGTGGTCATACACACCCATATGCACGGTCGGAAAATGATCCGTCAAAAATTAAAGGCGCTATCCATCTGACAAGGGAAAAGTTTACGGATACACACACACACGACAGACCGCCACTAAAGGCCCCCAGCACAGCACAAAGCCCTTTTGGCCTCTGGGCCCATCTTGACATATCAAGGCCTACGGTCACTTCGCCCTCCGACTACGTTTTGAGCGAGAGTAGGAGTGATAGGAACCCTTGTCAGGGCAAGATGTCTGGGCCAAGCGACATGGTATCACGACGGAACGGCGGCAAGGCGATGGGAAGGAGTAGGACAACTAGTTGGCACCCGCTACGGAGGGCGACATGACGGGTGTCTATAAAATGAAGACGCCAAACTGAAGAAGCTATACAACGTAGACTACTGCACACCCCTCATAAGTGTCCAGACTGGCCAGAATTAAAGACGTCCATGCAGTGGCAGGGTGGCCTGAAACTCCTGCCTGCTGTCCTCTACAAACTTTCAGACTTCTCCATCTCGTTTCTTGAGAGGGTGTAAAACACTTGTTTATGTTTGCCGTTGTTGATACATACAGCGCTCGCTAACCTGTCCGAGCCGTTCCTAACGGCACTTTTGACAATGTTTGCTTAGTTAAGTACATTTCAAACACTTTATCCCGGATATGAGAAGGCTGCAACTTCATCCACGCCATATCTACGAGAGGAGATGCCATTACTGGGGGACTGACATGACGATCTCATCACGCCATTGCGAAAATCGATGTTTGAAACGGTCAAGGCCGACTTAAAGCGAATGGCTCGCGGGGTTTGTTGTGGCGCCATGACAGTTGGTCAAATCAAGCACCATTTTGAGAAAAAGGCAAAAGAAGGATTTTAGTTTAATGGGAAATGCATTAGACAGCCAAACTTCGCAGGCGCATTCTGCAAAATCTGCCGCTTCAAAATCAATGGGAATAGTACAAAATGTACATCTTGACATACTGAATTTGAAAACGTCATTAACCCATTTTAACAAATTTTTAATCGAACCTCGTCCCCAGTGTTTACATTCGCATATTTGCACAGGTGTTGCATATGGGCTCACTCACCAGTGGGGACGAGGCCCGATTTGTCCACCCCCAAAAATCTAGTACTTTAAACACGATTGATTTCCATCCATATTTATGGTCCTATCTTGTGCCGATTTTTAATTTGTTTAAGACTAATGTCTTAGTTATTTTGTGAAGAGATAGTTTTGGAGATTTGATGAGCAAATTATCAGTGCCCTGTGCGCAAGAATACAGTGTTCATGCCTGGTCAGCTATTTATAGCTGAAAAGTAGCTCGGTCAAGGTCGACTCCTGTTCAATGGCGCGAATTATGAAGGTGAGATTTTGAAGGGCCGTAGCGAAAAAAACGCTGCAGTGACCCCCCATTTTTTCATAACATATCCAAAATGCATGCATTTTGGATTTGTTATGAGGCAAGCACATGGTTGAGAAAAATTTTTTTCTCATACCATGGTAATTGTGAAGTTTGTAGGCCTTGGAGTAGATTTCCAGTTTTTTTTGCCATTTTCAAGGCACGTGTCGGGTTTGGAATTGCCACCTTCAGCAATCAATACAGAGTTGGATGATTTTGAAAATTGGCCAGATGTGTTCTCTGAGCTGTAAGCTTTTCAAAAATGTATGCCATGATGTGTGCCATGACGATATTGTCGGCGCTACATGCTTTAGAAGATGATGATGTGAATATCGACGTCGCTCCAGGTCAGGCTCCATGGTAGCCTGGGCGCCTCACTGGTGTGTGAGACCTTAATGCACCATCATAATTTCTTAAAATCATTAATTTAATCATTCCAGGGGGTTCTTATGTAAGATTTAACTGTTTCGTGCTCTGTCGGATGGCGAAAGAGGTGTCATCTGTTATGTAAGGGTGAAAAAT